>QYTT01093240.1:0-41585 GCA_006980735.1 Dasypogon diadema
GATATTTTGTTTACCCGGTCGTTTTTGAATTTAGCACACAGCCTCAAAAAATGTTGAATAGGTCATCCCAAGTTAACGTTTAGGATACATTTTACAAGGACTATTTAGTTAAATAAGTACTGAAAGGTAAAGTAATCAGGTGTCTCCATAAAAGACTTTTTACGGAGAGGAATTAGTTTGAAGTCATCCTTTTGAGACTTGATTACTTTACTTAATATGTAAAAAAATACTTTCCTACTCCTAATATTTACATTATGTTTCAGTTGAAGTGCCAAAATCAAATGTGTTGTCCATAGAGCTACGGTCACCAACATCTCCAGTCAAGAAGTCATCACAATCTCCAGTTCCAATTACTGCAAGAAATGGAGCACCAGTAGCTCAACCGCGATCTCTTACTTCAGGTAACAAGACAAACAAAAAAAGAAAATCCAAGTCAAGTAATTCTAATCCTCCAGTGAAAACTACACGATCTTCGCACAACGAAACGACAGAAAGTACCTATCAGTCTGAAACAGTACGATCACCACCAACACGAAAATCCACATCAGGCAAAGACAAGACGCCTTTAAAAGTTGGAAGTGGTGGTGCTCGTAAACTTCGCGAACATGAACTCTCGTACTTCGGAGTAAAAGTTAACAACTACGAAGAAAAGCCTAAAGCTTCACAGAAGCGAACTTCAACTAACACAGAAGCTAACCGAAAATCAGCCACTAATCCAGAGATATCTTCAAAATGGAAATTACCAAGTGATAAACCTGATCTTCTCAGGCATAGTCCGGATGGATCAACGACAACACCATCTGGACAGGAAGTTCCTGAAAAACAAAAACAGATGATCGATGGACCGATCTATGAGAATCTGAAAAAGCCAAGCACTTACAATCGGAAGAAGGACTTGCAGCGTGATGAGATGATCTTGAATGAGATGACAAAAACCGCTGATCAGACACTAAAGGTGAAAACCATTTCGATATCAATTCATATTTTTGCCACTACATTTCGCTATTTTCACAGGCTGTAACCAGCACCACATCAAATAGAGATCATCAAAAACGATCATCACAAATCTCAACAAAACCTCTAGACACAATTGAGGAATCTCGACCCACACAATCCAGGCACCAGCAAAAGAGTATGAAATCTAAAGCGGTTCAAGTATCTCGTCCAGCTGGTGAGGGCTTCCAACGTCAGTGTTGCTCTAATCGCCCATCATCTGCCTCATCCACTGAAAGTTTATCAAGACTGTCGAGTTCTGGTTCCTTAAGAAGATCTCGATCACGATCACGTGATACCAGAGAAAAAATTGAATATGCTGATATTAAGCCAACGAAAAAAGCAATCACATCATCAAGGGAATGTTCTAAGTTGAAATCTAGATCGATAAATTCTCATGATGCACACCGAATACATGAAAGTTCATCTGAGGATCTTGCAAATGTTCACAGATCAGAATTGGCTCGTAAAGTGAGACATTCAAAGGAGAAGGATAGAAGAGTTTTAGTTGAGAATCGTCGAAGATCTACATCGAATAGAACAAGTGCTGAATCCGAGGATAAAATTAGGATTAGTTCGAGATCTGGACATGATCCGACTAGAAGTTCACATCGATCGGTTAAACCGGAAAGAGTTGAAAGGATTTCTTCTTCGAGATCGAAAGGTAATGATTTTTTGAAGAGATTTTCGGTAAAATCGCTCGGCTCTTGTGAGAGAATGTAGAAATTATAGCATTTCCTTATTGTGATTGTTTAGAAAACTAAAAGAGCCAAGGATTTCTTTTTGTGTATTTCCAAGAGAGCACCTTTCTTCCTTTACTCAAGAAACTGAGAATCTTACTTGGGATAAGCTACCTATCCTTTTGCGATTAGGATACCCAAATTTCAAGCTAGGGCAGGATCGCGTTAAGCCCAGCTTCATATTTGTAAAGTATATATTTCAAAACTTAACGTTGCTTATAAAAGAAACGGTAGTCATCATATCCCACGCGTTCTCTTCTTCGGAAACGACTCTTTAGTAGCAAGAGCTTCTCAAACGAACGACATTAAACATTAGATAGACAAGGTCTCTGTTACTCGGTAGATAAGTATATTCCTAACGATCTATAAATTGCTATCGTTACGCTCATAGCCTAACTTAGTTTCATTCTGCAAATAATCTGGTTGGTCCTTGTGGTTTGAGTCTTAACTTTAGCTACCTCCTCCAGATTTTTGAGTAGCCTTCAGTTCGAGATTTTTGTGTATTTTGTGGCTCTATCCCACAGAGAGAGGAAGCCTGGATAACGCTATATGAAGAAACATGAAAAGCCTTATTTTAATCACTGTGAAATCTCGTTACTTCACCCTTTATCCACACCCTGGATCATAAGATATTTGTACCATTTCTTATTAGAACGATAGAATTTGCTATTGTCTTTAGTACAAGTGGTTTTCGGGGACATAATATTAATTTTTTTTTCACAATTTCTGTGAGATGAGCTTCTGAGACGGCTGCATCTACTTCTGATTACTTCAGACGTGGAGAATTTTAAATGGTTCTTGAGTGTTTCTAGCTGCATACGAACCTATTCACGTTTATCTACAACTTTATATTGTCCTCTTCATAGTAACAGATATCCCGCAAAAGCTAGGTTAATAATATAATTTTAAAAATTTATCCATATTTCAAAAATACTATGCAAAAATTTCTAGAAAAAAACTATCTTCAATATTTTCAGCATCACCATCAACAACAATACCTGATTCACATCAAAAAAGTCGAACAAAATCTTCTGCTGGAGTAGTGTCTTCAATGTATGTATCACAAATTGAATCACATCCACTAAACACACGAATAATTCCACCACCTAGAAAGAAGCGACGTAACAAATTGTATAGTGTACCAATACAGCGTAGTTACTCTTCTTCTTCTTTCTCTTATTTTCCATCGGCAAATTTACTCTTAGCAATGAAAAATCGAGAAATGAAAAATAACACGAAACGACTACATAGACGAAAACCTCTGGGAATTTGTACATGTTCATAGCCCACAACAAAAAACAAAAAACTAAATAAAAAAAAAACAAGAACAAAAAGAATTGAGTTCGTTTTTGGAAATGAGAATAATACAAAAAATATATATATATAAACAGAGAAAAATTAAGAGAAATGTACTCTCTTAGAGTGCAAGCATTTTACCAAAGAGACATTTTTACACACAAAATAGGAGAGAAATATTTAAGAGTCCGTGTAAGGAATTTTTTTTCTGCTCTAAGCCTTTTTCCAAATTAAAATAAAAAAAGTCTTTTAGAAACTCTTCGTAGTAGTAATTTCCATTATTTACCTACTTACTCTCTCTCTCTTTCTCTCTTAACTGAATTCAACGAACTTCTAAAATTTTATTTGAATCTTCTTGTAACCCCAAAGTAGACAACTCTATTTTGTTTTTTTAGAATCGAATATTGTTAGTTGACTAAAACATAATAGTCGTATAAGATTAGTATAAGAGTGTGTTTCTTCACAAAATATAAGCAATCCAGACAAATGTTTGGTCAACTAATAAAATTCGAAGACTTGATATCACTGTAATTAGACTAAAACGTAGTTTCCTAACGAATTCCAATTGCTACCAAATATTTGAATTTAGTAATGATCCTTTACAGTAGGCAAATCAGGATAGATGAAGCATCTTTGAAGATGTCTCTAATAACAGAATTGCGTAGACTGATTGTTACCGGCTATGAATATCTACAGAAAATTCATTAGCCATTTTACTCTTTTTGTTTTTTTTTAAATTCTCATTTGTTTTTCATTTCTCTAGATTTGTAGTGTGTTTTACTCATGTAGACTTGTTATTCCTTGCATGGTACTAAACTCTTATAAACTCTACTGCCTTATAACATTTCATTTAACTCTCAAAAATAAATCTGGTCTAAACATTTTGCATGAAATGTCCCTTTTTTAATATTATTTTGTATTCTGGGAATGTTTTGTCGTTTTAACGACTATGAAGCATATTGAAGATATTGTGAAGATGCAAAATTTCAATTTTACCGACCTACGGACTTCCATTCTGAGTGCTTCGAACGGGTTGTTATTATATTTCGACGAAACGCCACGCACTTGGATATTATGCTTTTTGCAGTCCTGCATTTTCCTTTTAATACATTTTGTCCTTTGTAGGGCACTAGATCCTACCATCGTATTTTATTGAATGAGCTCCTAAAATCGTTCTTGATGATAGTTAATTTCTAAAAAGGAAGAGGCATCGGATCCCTCTATGTACAAACCAATAGCTAAATTTTTCTCATCTCTTATGGTCAATATGGCTTCTAATCCGCCCGTTCAACTTATGATTTGATGATATTTCTTAATGAGCATTGGACAGAAGTCACATAATCTTGTCTTTATAGTCGAACTTTTCTCGATCATTCCATTTTTACTTGGATCGGAAGTTTCTTTTCTGGCCGCATCCATCCATCCACAAATTTAGACGGTGGTAATATCAACTCTCGCGTGCCGCAGGGCTCTGTATTGTCCCCAATCTCTTTCTATTCTTAATTAATGACCTTCACACCACATCAATTTACAATTTTAAATTCGTCAATACTTTTGCTTTTGTGTTTGAATTAATTGCTGACACCCGTGGATTCAGCACGCATGATTAGATCACACAACGGCGACATTATTAAAATTTTCGCTTTGGCATCTAAAATCCAAAAGTGTCCAATTCTCTTTGTCAATGGCGTGAGTATTTCATACAACCCTGATCCAAACATCTTTGGGTTTCAAGTACTCAATTAATGTTTAAAGGATCACACCTTTCTTGAATATGATGTGGTGCCTAATTTTTCTACAATCTGCTAAAATCTTAAGCTTATTGCTTTTTTATCGCTACTTCAATGGATCTCTAGTCTGATCCCTACGTGAAACACCCGCACAACGAGCCGAATTAATATTTTCGTCCTCAAGACAAGGCCCAGTAGAACAGTGAAATTTCGAGGATCCTTGACCTTGACTCTAAATCCGTTTTCTCAATGTGGACCAACATCTTCAGTTGACCTCTCGTTTTCTCCCCATGTTCCATATCCTTTGGCACTCATGGTCCACTGATCTTATTCATATAAAAAATGATAGTACAAAATTTGACGATCAAAAATTTCTAAGATTTTGTTGTCTATTTCTTCGTTTGTAAGACTTTGTTCTTTCACTTTGTCAATATTTTCCGTGGTATCTTTGTCGGCAGTTCTTCCTCTACTGGGATTAATCTCTATAGAGTGCAGATATGGAACTCTGGCACTTTATTGGGTTGGTATTTCGGTTTGATATTTCTATTTCTTTTGTGGAGGATCACAGAGCATTTACATACAAAAATTGGACAATATCAACTTCCCGGATTATATGAACGTTTGAAGACTGATACATCTCTTTACAACTTTGCCGCTCTTGACTTTTTAATTGTATTGAAGCTGCATGTCGCTTATCGAAATCCTTTTTATTGAGGGCATTCTGTAATAGTCACATAGCCTATACAAAAATTGTATATAAAACATTTAAACATTCTTCTCACTTTTTTTGTGTGTGTATTGTAAAACCAAATTAACGAATCCTACACGCATTTTACTGGAATTGTAAATACTTCCATTAACCGATTTCTTTTCTTAACGATTTTAATTTTCTCAGCATTTAATAGCATTTCCCTTAACATTTTTCTAATAAACGTCACAATTTCTATGCAAAACAATCTCAATCTTGATTGAAATAAGATGTTTTGTTTTTCTGCAGCAGATCAACAGCATCAGCTAAGCGTCCGAATAAGGATCACCCACGAAAGTGACATAGAACGAACTGTGGTTTAGAAACTCCAGAGATTTTGCGAGGAAATTTAATTTTAAGGAAACTTGTGATTTTTTTTTATCTAAAACTTTTATTATGCTCCATTACATTATATTATATTTTTCCTAATCATTATTCTCTTAATATTTTCACTTGTTAAATGAATATTTATTATCCCACGTATTTTGTAAGTTCCTTTTGAATTTATTCGTATGACTTCAGTTTTTTTTATTTCGTTCTTAACAATTCCTTTTTAATGCTGCAAACGTATAAATCTAACAACGAATGATACTCAAGACGATTCTTAGAAATTAGTTTTTTTTGTGTTAATTTGTTTGCCTTTATTCATTATTTTATTTTTATTAATAACGTGAAATAAATGTTTAACAAATTTTTAAGTGTTTTTGTTTTCTTGAATCGCCATTGAAGTCTCGATGATTTGGTAAATCCAAAACTGAAAATAAAGTTTCCGGACTTTTTACGTGGGTGGGTTTGAGTCTCGAAGCTGAAAGTCATCCTGGTCTATGGAGAAAGAAAAAGTTAAGAATAAATAAATAAATAAAGTCCCGCGGGATTACCCTTTAGAGCCTCACACTCCTACAAGTTGCTCTCGGCACGACTCTAGTTTTACTGGTCCAACAGAGGGCTCATCCTTCCGGCGGTGCTTACAGCGTTGCAAAGCGACGAAAAACCCGATGGACAAGTGCTGCAGATACCACAGCCTCATACTACTACAAAGATGCAGCCGTTGGCAAGCAGTTCAGATTGACAAACTCACAGTGGACCCGAAGCTTTGAAATACAATTTACTTCGAAGATGTTGTTCAAGGAGCATCCGCAATAGGGGTAAGTCGAATTCAGTTAACTACTTTACATTTTTCTTATTAAGAATTTATTTCCTCACATTATTGCATACATCGGGTTGTTCCTTAACACACGGTTCAAAGGGTAGAGCAAGTTTCCCTCCAATATTATTCGAATCCAATTGAAAATGAGAACTACATCTTTTACTCACTAATATTACAGATTTACAGTCACAGTGGAGCTGCTGAGGCACAATGTCTTTATATTTAAATTTGCACTTTGTTAATAAAACAATTGCAGCCAGCTAAAATATAAATCAAAGATTATTTTCACCTGTGTTTTTCGAGAGCAAAAAAAAAAACAATTGTCTTACCTGTGCAACAAATGAAATTAAGAAAACGCTTGATAAAACATACGTCACGATTGTAAAATAATCACCAAACGTAAAATAGCAACCAGTTCTGTATACCATCCCGGTTGGTGTACACTTAAATTCCAGAATTCCAGTGGGAATTTTGCAACAAGATAAAGGTAGTAGTCCCGCTCTATCTTCGGGTAAATTATTTTTCCAATCTTTGTACGAACGATTTCCGCAACAATGAAACTGAAACATTCAAAAACTGATTTTCATTCTAATGAAAATATACCAAAAAAAAGAAAAATTATGATAATTTCCGAAATATTATGACAATTTCCATATAATTATGCCTAATTACTTCTGTTACACTACACTAAGGTTTCTCATACCTCGGTTTGAACGATATCCCACGAACGCGTAAGTTGAGCCCAGTCACTCGCTCCAGTATATGATGGAAGTCTCAAAATCAGTTGTGAATTTTTATCGGACGCAATTAAATATGCATTAATTGTAACTGCTAGGCATGTAACCAGTACTACGAAAACCAGATTGAAAACTACTGTGTTACAGACCCTTCCTTTATTACAGACCCGATAGGCTAGAATCGCAATGATAATCGCAAGACTTCCAAGAACAATGGCACAGGTGCTAAGAGAGAAGAATTTTGCTGTCAAGAAATATTCATACCTTCGGGCAAGGTCGTTTACAAAAAGACCTGTACACGCAAGAAGTACTCCCGTAATCTGAAAGTAAATGCTTTAGGAGAGATCTGAAACGTTTTTTTTTTTCATCTTCTTACTGCAAATGTAAGACTGAAAATTTTGTAGTTTTTATAATTAGCTCTCTGCAACTCAGAGGATAATTCCATTTTTTTAATTGTCCTTCACTTCTTGACTACGGAACGAAACGAACAAAGCGTTAGTTTTGCACTAATCTCAGTTTACCTGAACCTACCTTTAACACATTGCAAAGCGTCCAAATATATTTGCGATAAGACCGATAAAGTGCTGATAAAAGTTTATTTCCGAGTGATTTTCGATTTTTGATAATAAATGATAATATTCAATATGCAAAGGGAGAAAAAACGTTGTGAGATAATAAAACTGCTTGCCTATACAATACCTACATAACCTCTAGAAATTTCGAATTTAATCCTAGATATACATTTAATAATAACTAAAAAAAGTTCATATAATGATCAAACACTAAGTTAACTTGTTCCCTGCAGCCTGGCTAATAAGAAATAGGAAGGATGCTATTCGTGAAGCAAGTGGTCGTCTTCAATCTTTAATTTGGCCAGCACGACATGGGCTTCCCATCACCTACGACTTCAGGTAGACATAAAAGCTTTTGGCTTCCTGAAAGTATATTCGAGGCACCCCGATAATGGCCTCATAGCATGTTGCTCATGATTGACAAAGGAGACAAATGAGTTCTTATAAATCCGGGAAAGATAATGAAATAAAAATAGGGACCCTTCACCGGAACAGATCATGGCAGCTTCCTGATCTAGCAATTATCCGTCCGACGTTCTTGGGTCTAAGTATGGGCATCACTTAGACAGACAGTGCGGGGAACTTAATCCGGTAAATATATATATCGTGTTGTCAACTTCCAAAGTCTTCAAAACACAATAGAATCCACACTTCTTGAATCAGGATCACTAGTGTTGTTTTGGCGAAGCCCCTTTAATTACACAAAAACAACTAAACACAGAACAGGGATATCCGCTGGAACTCTTCCGTAGAAGTCAATGACGTCGTACAGGTTGCCCTTGTTGGAGTTAATTCCTCAAGTGCTCCGAACTGATTGAGACAGTACCTGATGGGAAAACAGCGAATAGAATCCCTATTATTCTAGAACTCTGGGAACTCTGGGTTCAGATTTGAACCATGCAAGTCAGGTGCAAGGATAATCTTGGGTGCCTTTCAGACGACTATGGAAAAGGAAGAATTTTTTTTTCAATCCTTACCCATAATCCGTAAGCAAGACAATTCACATTTAGCTGATAAAACACTTGCTGGAATTCGCGCATCTGAAAGACCTGTCGTTTGCAACATAACCAGTTCGATGAGCTCGCCAGCCACCCAAAAACTTTCGTGAAATATCTCAAAGATCGAATGTCTCTCTCTGGAAAGCATTAGTCACGTTTATCTGGAGAAGTCTTACGACGTTACCTCTAGGACCATCCGCACTCAAAACGTAGGCAATGCAATGAGTGACATGATATCACCACAAATTTGTGTAGGACGTCTTCTCTACTTCAAAAAAAGAGTGAATAGCCGCCATTTCTAATAACTAATTACTCAAGAGAGCTTCTCCGAGGTGATATTGCAATTACTATAGCCATAACACCACAAGCAATATATATACTTCAGGCAAGATTTCACTGAATTCCCAGAAGACCATCTGTGCGCCCCTACCCTGACTCACACCACAAGCCCTGACTTTTGGTCCAGTTAATCTTATAGTTAATGTTTCTCTCGAAATGTTCGAAAATAGCCTGAATTATAGCAAAACTTTCATCACTTGCTACCTATATCTGTACATGAAGTTTTGAGCTGAGCAACCGACGAAGATATCATCAGGAGCGGCTCCGCCAATACATTAATTTTTTATTATTGATGAGATTTTCGATTTTTTCTGTATTCTGTGCCATAACCAACTAGGGAAAAACGCTGTAAAGCCATCTCTCAAGGCTTACAGCAGATCAGGAAGCAATAAAGCACTAAAGAACGCTGAAGTTAGGTCATCGCAAGTGGAAGATGTTTTCCGCTCGAGATCTTTCGTCGCTGTCATGAGTTGTTGTAGTTCCAGGCATCCGTGAAAAGGATATCCTCAAAATCGTAAGGTACTGAGGGATACAGTCTTAGAAGCGTCTAAAATCCCATAGCTGACGCCAAAGTTGATAATAATAATGATGAACGGCTATGTGCATAGAAAACTCTCAAAGTTCCAAAATGGGTGAAAAATATCAAAATTGTAAGAGAAGCTAAAGATCGTTCTCGTTTTCTAAATCTTTTCCATAATATTTCTTTGAACACTTAACAACAAAACACCACTAGAACCCTATCTTCTAGTTAACAGCATGCACCCATGCCGGTGGTCGAGCGGGCTAAGGCGCACGTATACAGATTTTCTCACCTGTTGGCGTGGGTTCGAATTCCGAACAGGACACGGCGATTTATCTGGGTACCAGTGGTTGAGGCAATTCCGCTGACAATAATTGTACTTGTGAAACCACTGGAATGTTGCACTCAGTAATAATTTCATGCAAAAAGTTGTGGCTCACTTGCAACATTTATCAGGTTAAAATTTCCCAATCTCCCTTTCCTTAATTTTCTTCCGACTAAGCTATGCTTTAGTGCATTATAGGGTTGTCCCCTAAGCTTAGGCAATACAATACACACTTAGTTTTACAATAGATGATGTAAGTAGGGATACTTAAAAAAAACAAGTTATTTTGTTTTACAATACATTTATTAACTCTTATTTCGCTCATTCTTTTTCATTAATAAGTTCCTTGTGAACGAAACATTCAGACTCCGAGAGGTGCCCTTTACTTGGGTTTGAGGTCAAATGATTTTGTGAATCACAACCTTGACCGACAAAAATTATTGATTTACAATTACAATCATAGCTCTTATAGCTAATAGCTGAATACGAACAACCACAGCTGCAACTGAATCTAATTTTCTTCAATAGTGAAATAGATGAGGCTGCCTGAAAAAAAGAAAAAAAAATTAATTAAAGACCATTTACTGCAGACAATACAGAAACAGTGGTTCATCGTCATGTGGATACAGATAAAATTTGCATCTAGGAGATCATTAATAAATACTGAAATTAAGGTAGGACCGAGAATTGAACGTTGAGAAAGACCACCGAAAATCAAGGGATAATGAGACGATTCATTGCTTACTTGTACTGATTGATCTCGATTGCAGCTTTCAATGAAAAATTGCAGTTTCTAATTAATTTTAAATACAGTGCAGTGTAGATTAACCTAACACACCTATGCCTTCGGTAAAATTATGATTTTCTCGGATTAGATTTTAGACTAGCGTAAATTAAGAGGATATCACTGTTCAAAATTCTGTAAAGCTGAAAAGGGAAATATTACTGACTATTAAGACTAACATTTACTAAGAATGATGTTTTCATTTTTCATCATGCCACTGCATCGTTTCACACAGCCAGAAAAGAGCTTTATGTGCCCTAACAAAACTTTCTTCTATAACGAAAATATTTTTGGAAAAATAAAAAATAAAAATACTGTTTAAACATTTTTTCTATTGCGCACTGTATATTAGTAACCTTTATCGAACACGAGTAATAAAGATAATGTTATCTCTCGACAGGATGTGTATCTAAATAAAAATAAATCATGCTAATACTGAAATTAGCGACAAGGGTGGAGTGTGCATGATAACTTCTTTATCCGTACAATCGGCAACGGAAAAAAATACGTATCTCTACAAAAAGCCTATCAAACACTGAGCAAACTACAAAAAAAACACACTCAGAATGAAGAGTTATTACTCTTTACAGTTTTCGTAAAATAATTTTAAAACCACCAGTTGGTCTCAATGTAAAGAATTGTTCTGTAAAATAGCTAAATCCTACTATAATTCTATCATCGATACTAAATCATGTTGCATAGATACATTTAGTGATTAGACATTTTCTTACCTGCGCAATAAAAGAAATTAAAAGCACACCTGCCGTAATACCAACGAAGAGTGCATAAAAATTTGCGAAAGGGCTTCGACAGCCACTGTTGTACACTTTTCCATCTTTGGTACAATTAAAGGCATTCACACCAGTTGGAGGTTCACAACACGACAGTGGAAGTTTATCTGAAAACTCATTAGGTAAATGCTTCTGCCAATCTCGGTAGCTTTCTTCTCCGCAACAATGAAACTGAAATGATTGTTTTTTTTTTTTCATTTTAAAAATGTGTAAAAATATTTTTATTAAGGTGAAATTGTTATGAAATTTTCCCAATTAAACCAAACTATTCCACAATTTCCGCCTTGTTTCCTTGTTTTACTATAGTATATCCACCTACCTCCCTTTGTACACGATCCCATAAAAGCATTATTGGACTCTGGTCATCATATTTGTCGTATTTACTTGGATAGCGAAATTGGGGTATTACGAATGAGTGGGTTGTTATGCTAAACCCTTTAACAACTGCCAGCATCTCAAATACCAAAAACACAATGAGTGAGATAAAGAATACAATTTTGAAAAATCCTCCGCGAAATCCTTTCGCGAATCCTAAATAAGCCAAAACTGGTAGAAATAGCACTGCAATCCCAAGGAAAACGGGATCGTTGGAAAAGATAAAAATACTGAACCACGCAAAATCATCGTATAGAGAGAAACCGTATTTCAAGAAGAATCCTGCTGCAATCAGAAGAATCCCTGAAATCTAAAATTGAAAATTCGTTTTAAACCCGAAGTAGCAAACCCCTTAGACTCACTGTGAATGTGGTTTGCAGAATTATGAAATTCTTGCGATCCGCTTCAGATAGTCGAGAATATAGTCCCATTTTGAATCGATCTCTTCTGTAACTTTGAACCTATTTCGATTGTTGCTTATGTTCAACTAAGCGAACTTAGACTATCTCAGTCCTGCTATCTTAAAAATTCGATTGCTAACTGATTAGATAACTCAATAATTTGTTATCTGTTGATTTTTACAAATATTGTGAAATAAGAATAGCGTGGTGACCCCAGCGGGGGCTATATGCAAAAAAAAAAAAATTATTACTTTAGGGAATTTGTGGCAGTATTGCTTGAGGCCTACATAAATTTGCTATCTATGCTTTGAACGGGTTCGGTACTGAAAGGCAAAACGTGTTTACTCTTCAAAGCAAACTTTGCGAAATTCCATTTTATGAATGAGCTTTTTTGAGTCGAAATTTGTTCAATCTAGAAACAAGGAATAACACAAAAATCCACGGAGACTTCAGAAAATTAGACTAATTAGAGCAGTGGAATACGTTTAAAAGCTTTCAGAAAAGATCTGCCAGCGCTATTGTTCCACGTCTTCCTAGGCGGGTAAAAAGGATTCCAAACGCTGAAGCTAAGGATTATGTACGCAGATTCTGGATTAAGTGCGCAGATGGACGATTTTTGCCATAGAAAACATGTCCCTTTACAAACGCAATGAAAATCAAAGAAAAACTAACAATGACATAAAGCTCATCATAATTTTGGGCAAGATCATATAATCCAACCGTTGCTATTGATGAACAAATGGACACACAATAAATTAACAAATGCTTTAAGAAAACAGCTTCGTTGCGTAGAAGGAAGTGCGTAGACATGCGTGGCATCACAGCCATCGTAATTGTAGGTATGCGAAGCGCATAGGTGCGCCTTTTAACAATTTCTGCAGAAGCTGTATAGTCGAAGAGGCAGTTGAGAGTACTCAACACCCTCCCTGCAAATGTCCCGACGTGGAGGTGTCCTTCCGCCTTCCACCTTCGGGAGCATTTGACCCTAGCCATGTAATCATTACATTCCTATACTTCCGGTGGTGCAAGAAACGCGAAATTTGGCCAGTTTCTAACTCAAAATTTGTAATTAATGAAAAGAAAAAAATCGAAAAATGCAACTTTTTTCATTTTTGACTACTTTTGAGCTCAATGTATCAAAATTTGCCTAGGAAACCTCCGACTCTTTGCAGGGGGATGAAAAAGATCCGAAGCCATTGGTTTGCAGCGATATCCCTCAGGCGATTCTAACTAACTACTCTAGTTTTTTTACTATCTGCATGTGTACCTCAGTTATCATTTTAATTGTAGTTGTTTTTATATTTATTGTTCTTTTTTTCATTTTCTTTATTTTTACTACAGTTCACATCAAGCTGGTTTAATTACTTTCTGATCGCTTTTATCTCGTCACTTTTGATTCCTATTTATTCATTCTCATTACTACTAATTTTTACTATTTACAAATGTAATAAATGACTCAGGACACTGTTCTGAACACATCTCGAATAGTAAATACAATATGGAATGCTCAAAAAAAATCCACGTTTCTTTATTATTATTACATTTATTATCATTTATTATTTTTCTCATTCATTTTCATTGATGAGTTCCTGATGAGCGAAAGGGTCAGACTGCCCGGAAAAGTTCCTTTTATTTGGTTTTAGTACCAAATGGTTCTGTGAATCACAACCCTTCCTCACAAGTACTATGGTTTTACAATTGCAATCATAGCTCTGATAGCTAATAGTTGAAAACGAACAACCACCACCACTGCAACCCAGTCTAATTTTTTTCAACAGTGGAATAGATGATGCTATCTGGAAAAATAAAATTAAAGTGAAAATATGATAATAGTACAAATAGTTAGAATTTTAATTCTTATTGTTATGCAGCCCTATATCTATTTCGAATTCAAATTAAAAGACGAATGGCTATATAAAAATTAAAAAATAGTAAAGATATACCAGTGGTAAATGATTATTTTTTCCTAATGTTCAGAACCAAAAACAGAGTTTATACTAAATCTCTCCGGAATAGTCTAATTACACTGCGATATCAGAACTATTTAAACAGCCCTCACTGTAGGTAATTTTCCAAAATTCTTTTCGTAAAAGCACTTAAAATTTCTCTGCTGTATTGTATACATACTTTGAGTGATTACCAATTTACTTACCTGAGCAATGAAAGCAGTTAACAAAAGACATGCTGGAACACCAACTACAAATCCCAAAAAAACTCCAAAAGGTTCTCTGCAACCGCTGATGTGCACGTCTCCACTTTTCGTACAATTAAAGGTGCTCACACCACTTGGAGGATCGCAGCATGACAGAGGAAGTTGATCAGAAAATTCATTAGGTAAATTTTCCTGCCAGTCTATATAGCTATATGTTCCGCAACAGTGAAACTGAAATTTTCTTTTTGTAGAAATTAAATCAGAATCAGAACTGCAAAGATAAGTGAGAATTACCCAATCACTTTTTTATACCTACCTCTGTTTGCACACGATCCCACAAATGCATGATTTGGTCGTAGTCGTACCTATCGTATTTGCTTGGATATCTAAAATCGATTAACCACTTTGAGCAGACTGTCATACCCATACCAGTAATAATTGCCATAATTTCAAACACCAAAAACACAATGAGTGGGATAAAAAATAACATTTTGAAAAATATTCCTTTCGCGAATCCCAAATAAGCCAAAACTGGTAGAAATAGTGCCAAACTCCCGAAAATAATCGGATCATTAGAAAAGCCATAAAACCGTCCATACAAAAACAATGAGTATTTAGGGTAAACGAATTTCATGAAGACGCCTGATCCAATCAGAAGAATCCCTAAAATCTAGAATAGAAAATTAACGTTAAATTCCAAGTAATAAACAATAATACCCACTGTGAATGTGGTTTGCAGAATTATGAAATTCTTGCGATCCGCTGCAGATAGTCGAGAATACAGTCCCATCTTGAATCGATCACTTCACTTCGATCACCTTCAGTAATTTTCAACCTATCTCGATCGTTGTTTCTGTTCAACTAAAGAAATCTTAACTAATCTAGTCCTAATATCTTAAAGATAAGATAAATCAGTAATTTGTTTCTTATCGATTTTTATCAATATTGTGAAATGAGATTAGCGAGGCGATCTGTTTATTGCGACTCTAAGGTGAGACAGGAGTAATTTACATACATATATGGATGAATCACAGATACAAGAAAGAGACCAAGGGTTATATCCACATAAACGAGTGCAAGTGAGCAAGTGATCTAACCAGTTTTACTTTCTTGTTTTGTTTGGATGAAGCCTGAAATACAATGAATACAACACGGACTTTGTCGTCGACATTTGTCGTAGTAATTTGTCGAAAACGGAATACAACGACAACGACAAAACGCGGTTTTTCACAAAACTTTCGTCGCCGTGTTTGTCGTGTCGTCGCCATTTGTTATGGCCAGTGTTTAGAGGGCGTTGCCAGTCTTGAAAAATGTGCGAATTCAAAAGTAAATTTTCTCTAAAATCATAGAAAATGAGGTGACAAAACAGGTGTCTGTTAATAAGGTTAGTATTCGATTAAAATCGTGCATTAATATTTCAAAATACACACGGGAAAATTAAATGACAGAATATAGAGTTAAACCTTTAGTCTATTCTTAGAGACAATCAAATTGAAATTAAATAATAAATAATTGTTAAACACATACGATTAATGGGTTAATGCTTTTCAAAATTACATCTTAAATAGTTAACATTCAAAAAAGGAAGACCTCTCATATTGTAACCACAGTGAAGAATATTGTTTGCAACTACCCGATCTTGACGAGCAGAACGATAGCTGTCCGAGGTAGCATTAGGAAGAGATAATCTATAAATAAATATTCGAAATAACAAGAGACTTTGAGGTTATGGAATTGCCTAGGAAATTTCCGCCGCAGACTAGCTAAGACGACTTTTGGCAGAAGCACCTGAGTGCCTCAAATATTCAAAGGTGATGTCATTGTGCAGGATTCATATGTTCACCCTTTCTTGTGTAATGTTAAATCTCCAAAAAGTTGTGATACATCTTGGACTAAGAATTCACTGTATTTTTCCACCTTTAAAATTCACCTTCCATGTTCTTTGGACTTCTACTTCCTGATTCAAAATTAGGAAGTAGAATAAAATGGAATTTTCTAGGAGCTATGGTCGACATTTTAAAAGAGCATATTATTTATAGTTCTGTTATTTTCTTTATTTTTATTTACAAGATATGGTAAAATTATTATCACAAAAACAAATGATGAAGTTTTTCTACTCCTATTGAGGTTTGAATCTTATGATTCTTTGCTAACAGGTATGATCACTTTCTTCTTGCCAGCAATATGTCCACTCGTGACTATTAAAACGAACTGAAAAGTAATATATTGCCCGTAAGTATCAACAATACTGATAATATTATAATACACTTTGAGATACACTTTAAATTATTTAACAAAAAATTTAGATAAGGACATCTTAACTGTTCCAAATTTATCAAGATAATTGCAATGTTTTTGAAAAATTTACTTTCACTTCATTCAATATTACAAAACAGTATTCATTCATGTCAAATTTTATGGAGCTCACTCTGCAGTGCGTAAAACTCCGATAACGTAAAAATCCCCTTATCCAAGGCGTAGTAAAATTGGAACAATCCTAAATGTCTCAGATATTCTTAAAAAAAAAAAATTCCTAGATTATCTCTAAGTAATTCGTAACTCACCTGAATAATAAATGAAGTAAGTATCACTGCTGTCATTATATAAATTAAACTTTCGACATACTCTCCAAAAGCACTAAGACATCCCACATCATAGAGACCTTCTGATTCTTCATTACACTCCAAATCTCCTCCATTGGCAGAGGAGAAATCACAACATGCCACAGGAATTGTATAATTTGGTTTATTTCGGGGATTCCAATCCTCAAATCCAAACTTTCCACAACACCGGAACTATTATAAAGCAATCAACTCAATATCAAAACATTATATAATGTTAATATGACTTGCGTTCTTACATTTCGTTGAATATAGTCCCATGCTGGTAGTATTGTGCCACCAAACTCGTACGGTTTCAAAAGTTCACTAAGATCGTGTTCTATGAAAACAAACGATAAGACGGCCAATAAAAATCCCAATACTATGGTGGGGATTTCGAATATCAAGACGATTATCAGAAATACTTTTGAAACAATTTGCAAGGTTCGGATCCTTTTTTTAGAGTACGCTGTATATCCTATGGGAGTTAATATAATCAGTACGCAGCCAATGGCGATCAAAAGAATTTCTTCCACGAAAAATAAAACATTCAAAAAGTTAAAATATTGAAAGAAAATGACAACCATTGCGGCACCTGTTGATACCATTGCCACTGCAGTGGTCTGGAATTTAAAAAAAAAAAACCCGATTTCTGTAAGTTTCACGAATTTAAATAAAATCTTACCAGGAAAATGGATACAAAAATTGTGGATCGAATTTTTTCCCTGCTGAAACACTTCGACAGGTCACCCATTTTTTCTAGCCGGAAGACAAAACAGTTTTATTATGTTAAAACTTTTTTCGATTTCATGCAAAAAATTCTTTCTTTACTGAAAGAGTAATATTGATAACTCTGCTGGGTGATAAGATAAATAGCCGATAAAAAAATTGAGGAGTATTCAAAAGTTGAGTCAATGCGTAGAGCTGGTCACGGCGAAAGCTTGTGCAAATATTAAAACGGGAGAGAGTTATCTGGCTGTAGTTTGTAGACCTTGCAAAAGTTAAAAAAAAATAAGGAAGAGGCTGCCTCGACCAGATTTTCTCTGGATAAAATATTTTCATCAATAATTTAGGGTTCTGTAATCCATTGTCTTCAATTTCTACCGGATATACAAAATCTTTCTCTGGAAGATGACCGAAGAAAATATAATAATAAAAAAAAATAATCTATCCTTTTCATGCTATCCGGGAAGTTTCCGACCATCCATTCCAGATTTAAGCAATCTTACACAAATTAAAGAGCAGGAACTGCACAAAGAAACCACAATAAATGAATGATAGCACAATGGGAGAAGCACTCATGTTGCAAAATTGGAACTGAATGTTGGTCGGTCTGCCGCGAGATAAATAGTAAAGTATTCTCATTTCTGTCGAATTAAATGTAGAAAATCTTCTTGCAGCAAGTTTTTAGATTAGTCAATCAAATGATATGATTTGTTTAATTCCATACTTTTTATTTTACTTTTGTTAATATCCATTCATCCGCATTGAGACAGCTCATTTTACTATAGTACTGCCCCAATTAAATAGGGTAGTTATTTATTTTCTCCGTTTTAGTGCAATCATATCGAAACTTGTTTTTAATTTTTTTTTTTACTTTGATTTTACCTTTTTACTTTTTATTCTCATACTTTCATTCCATTACTTACGTAAGTATTATTGTATTTATACTATTTACACTATTTACAAATAATAAAAAATTTTAGTTAATTTGTTTCTAACGAAGTATTATTGTTGCATAGTACTTTTCCAAATAGTTTAGAACAATCCAGTTCTTCAATCATAAGACCATCCAACGAGTGTGCCCTGCTGGACGTCTCGTAGCAGTCCCGTTTGTTATTCTGTTGGAGGCACCGTGGTCACCTTCTGTCTCCATCATCAGACCCTGATAACCGCCTATACCATACCGCACGTACTCATCGAAACGAGCTCAAACTAGGTAGGGTCTATGTTTGCCAGAACATGCAAAATTCCAAGTCAAGTCCTATAACTGGAAGGCGGTATAATTTAAAAAAAGATGCAATGAGCGCCAGATAGACACCGTACATATACCGTATATAAAAACAAGTGAAGCGAAATAATAAATAAAAAATAAAAGCTCATAATAACACCAATTGCGACTTTCTACTATAGAACTGGCACTTGAGATTGTGGCAACTTCCGATTCGTCGTTAACCACAAACTTCCGTTTAGTGATGTGATCTTGTAGGCTACAATTTGACCTTTAAGTGCTCAACCACTTAAAAGCTTGTTTGAAAACAGTTTAACAGCTGTTAAAAGCTGTTTGAGACCTGTTGCAAATTGACTGAAATCTGTTTGAAACCTGTTGAGAGTCGACTGAAAGCTGTTTGAGGCCTCTTAAAATCTGTTTAAAAACTGTTCGAAAGCTGTTACCTACTATTTTGCATCACGATAATACGCGCGTAGATACATATAACGTTATCAACCAAGGATACCATCTTAAATTCGAGCTAGAAAATTTTTCCTCATCCTCCTTATTTATCCGATTTAGCTCCTTTTAATTACCACCTTTTTCAATCCATAAAAGGGGTATTGTAAAACAAACGATTTTCTGAAGTTGAATCATTCAAACGAGTAAAACTCTTCAAAGGTTGAGCTAAACTAAACTAAACTTTAACTCTTATGCGATAAAAAAAAACCAAGCTCTTTAAATTGACAAAATATTTTTAGTAATTTAGATAAATATATTTTCTGTGCACTTATGAGTAACGTTGCTACACTTTGTTTTTAGATTCAAGTAAAAAGAGGATGTTTTTTCTTTAATTTCTTTTAAGATATTCTCCTATTTGTTTGAGCCTGGATAAAATAATCTTGCAACGATGGCTGTGATTACCTAAAAAGAGTTAACATTATTTCTCTGTTTGTAATTTCTTTAAAAAATTAGAAAAATTTCGTTAGATGAGAATTTGTATAAGGAAGGAGTAAAATATTATTAATTACACTATTCTAGCTTCTCATTCAAAGCATAAAAAAGCTTCAAGACTCTTGGGTTCATAATGGTCACGAACTAGTTTCAAATTGTTTATATTTAAACTGCTATGAAATGATTAATATTATCTCAAAAATACATGAAAATGCTTGGGTACACTATACAACTAGACTGCTTACCTGTATTACAAAACAAACAAGAACCACAACGGACATGGCAATCAATAAACCACTCAAAAAATCCCCGAACTTTTCTAAACAACCTGCCTGATAAAGATTCGGACTTCCATAGCAAGATCCCACTAGCTTATCACAGCAAGACGCAGGAATGAAGTACTCCTTCTTGAAATGCTTATTCCAATCGCGATAACTGAACACTCCACAACAACGAAACTGAAACAATAAACTGGCTTAGGGAAACTACATGAAAATATATAATTTCATTTTTCTTACATTGCTATGGATAGGATCAAGTCCAGGTACAACGTAATTAAGCAGAGAATACAACGTTATATAAAGTTGCAAAATTATTTCGGTAGCCTGATATATGTAGGCGTTGAATACAAATCCACCAATCACAGCCAATACTTCCACGGATAAAATAACGATTGTCAAAATCGATGATATATTCTTTGCTTGACGTATGCTTCCATTCTCGTGCATATAATACCCTAAGGGGATGCTTATGATTATCAGACAACCAAGCAAGACCACCACCAATGGAATTATATAAAATGCGAATCCAAGGGCAATATATTGCCTAAAAATGGAAATTAATACTGCACCAGTCACTAACAGTGTTATTCCAGTTATCTAAAATTGTTGAGAGATTCTTTTTAGATTGTCTTCACTAACTGACCACAATTTCTTACACCAGTAATTCCACCAAGAATTATAGATCTTGTTCTGTTTGTACTGCACAATCCAGGCAGATCCATTTTGTTGTTCAACTTATGTTACGAGATCGAAAGTAGAGACTGAGCCGAAATAAATGAAAATATTGAAGATTTTTTCTACATATCTATCAAAGTGATATAGCTTTTGCATGTTTTTGATAAGATAAGTATCTTCCTTACAACCCCTGATATCATTCAAAGGTGATAAAAGTGCCGAATTTCTATTTAAAAGTGTTGGTTTTTGGCTTCTTTGAAAGTATTGATGGGTTGTTCCCCGAAAGTAATAATTAAAATTGAATATTTTAGAATACTATCGTCAATATCTTGAAGTGGTGTTAATATCCTGTTGAGTCATCACCAGAAATTGATTTTTTTCAGAATTTCTACACTCATCTCCAGTAGCAATCCAGTAGGAAATGTGAGCAACCCTAGATGTCTTCTAAGGAATAATATGAATCACGAGAGACCTCACTTTTGCCTCTTTCTTTTCTGATTTTCATATTACCATGTCATCGTAAAGAAGAACTACTTTTGAAGTCTACAAAAACATAGCGATGTGTACTGTGCTATGTGCTCTCTTACATGGGATCTTAGGGAGATATAATTAAAAGCGTTTCAGTCTCAAACAAACGCCTCGACAAAATCTTCCTCATTTCCTTTTTGTGATTTCATTTTTCCCTACTTAAACTCTTCTATACCTAAATTAATCTCGTCAGAAAACTTTTGCTTTTTTTTGTTGGAGAACGATACACCGCCTTATGGAAGGCCCCTGAAATCGGACAATAAAATAAAATAAAAAAAATAATAAAAAAGGTAAAAAACACTTTATGAAACTTGGATTCAAAAATCGAAAAGGTAGTTTTTCTCGTGTTTTGAGAAAAACTAGCAAATTGTTAACATTTAAAAAATATTTAAAGATTTGTGAATACCTTTTTGAGTATCTATGGATTGATGAACTAGGCTCTACGGCCATGCCTTAGCATCAAATTGAAGCGCTCTTAAATATATTTTTTTTTAATTCGATGGCTTTTTACAGAAAAACTATTGAATCGTGCTGATTTCTCTAAAACTCAAAATAAATGAAGAATTACTTTTTAGATGTAGGAAAGAAAAAATATGTCACAGACACGATGCCTACGAGCAGAATAAATCACACCATTCGATTTTATAGCAATAGTTCCCCTAATATCTCAGTGTACAAATCCAGACCTACTTCAATTTGTGCAACGATCGCGTGTCATTCTGATACTCATGCTAGCAATGTTCAGTCTCATTGATAACAAATCAATATCATCAAGTATCGATACTATAGAGTGTCAATATAAAATCAGTTTCCTTTCTCTTGGCAGTGTTTTTAATTTATATTTACTGGCTAAGAATAATTTAATTTTTTATTATTTTGAGAATCATGAACGTAATAATACTAGACACTAAATAACACTCAAATGATCCTTGTCACCTCAATATGTGTGCTTCTCATCCAATACTCTTTCTTCAGCTTTGTCAGTTTTAAAAGCATTCATGGTGATAGCGCAAATAAATTATCTGGAAAGAGAAATATTAAAATTTATCATGTTGATGGTAGCAGTGGTTGTATTGCAATAATGATCCCGTTTACACAATACAGTTTTATAATATCGTTTTGTTCGAATGTTTAACAATTCTTAAGTTAAGTTTTACAGCACAGACGTTACTAAATGTGGTCTGGCGTTAACTTGATAAAAGTTGAACCCCTTATTAAACAGAGAATACTCCCATTCTTCAACGAAATAAATACGTTATCACTCTGACTTAAAATTTTGAAATAGAGCATCGAAACTATTCTTTCAACTTCTGATAATAATTAATTGATAATTTTCACCACAAGAATGAATAAAAATAAAAGTAATATCGCAACTCACCTGAAACACAGCAGCAACTGCAGAACTTGCTCCTGTTACAATCGCAACACTATCAAGATATTTTGCAAACATTTCTAAACAGCCTGATTCAAACACCGCCCATAAATGAATACTTTCAGCACAAAAATAACCTAAAGGAACATTGCAACAGGAAGGAGGAATTCCATACTTTACATCCCAATCGGTGTAGTTATGAATCCCACAGCAACGAAACTATAAAATCTTAAATAAGCTTCTGCACTTGGACTCTATTACTTCTCCATATCTTACTTGACGTTGAAATAAATCAAATCCTGGTGTAATCTGTCCTGTCGTCGAGAATAACATTTTCTCCGTTTCGAGTTGCTTTTCCGAGATATTCAAAACAAAGAAATGTAACACGAACCCAACAATAGAGAATATGATTTCCATGGTTAAAAACATCTTCCCAGAAAAGACAAAAATAGTCCTAGATGAGCTGGCATGTCCTTGAGTTTGTCTAATGGAGGCTATTATTGAGTTTATTACTATCCCACAGCCAAGAACGATCATACAGCAAGGAATTGTGTAGAACCAATAAGTTATAATACCATATTTCTGTAGAAGGTAAATTATAGCTCCACTACCTAAAAATAATACCGCCGCACATACCTAAATTTTGTAAAAATTTTTCTACGTATTTTTCTTCTGAAGTAGATAGAAAGAAAAAACACTTACAACAAAAATAAGTCCGAATAGTCCACAGCCAAAAGATTGTGAAGACATTTTCACTAATTTTCAGTCAAGAAACGGGGCGCTTGGTTTCAACTGACTTAAACATAATTGATTAAATGAAACAATCGATAAATCTTTTTTATTGATAAGATAAATTGTCCTGAAATCAAAATTGCCTATCTAACTTCGATCTTTAATCAGTATGAAATATTATCCTATAAAGAAGTGAAGATTAAGCAATCATTGAATACTTCCACAGTGGTATAAAAGTTCATTACTTGGGATTTATGTGGGTATTAATCCATATTCCTCTTATACGATTGGAACTTGTAAAGGTGGTTCTTCTTACGTTTTCTCTTCTTTACTTTAATACACCTGTTGCAAAAAAATCTCTTTCTATTTACAGTTCAAATGATCCTTTATAAAATATTTAGAGCAGGTTATCTTCTATCTCGGAAGAGAACACAAGATGCCAATGATTGATAAGACCTACATAAAAGCCAAAACCGTGGCTTCTTATGCTTTTTTGCAAAAAAAAGTAAAAAGTAAACCCAGTTAAATTTTAAGTAGGTGATAGAGTCTTCTTGTGAGCATCAGCCAGACATAACAAATTGGCACGACACTGGTTGGTACGTTTCCAAGCAGTGGATATCTTTTGCGTGGAGTAAGTTTAATACCAGTTGAGTTGTATATACCCTCAAACCTCAAAGAAATCATTAGACGTTTCTTACACAAATTTATATTCCGCAATTGAAACAAGTGCGAGCAAAATTTAAATTGTCCGCCATTTTTTTACTGTCAAACCATTTGAAATTTATATTTGACAGCTGTCATCCTTGGAAAATTTAGTATGGAACGCTACACAATCACAGAACATGCGTATATCGTTGAATTTTATTTGCTCTTTCTACCATCAAACTACATATCGTATTTTAATAAAGGACCTAGGCCTACACATTTATAAGATCCAATTGACTGAAGAACTAAAGCCCATTGACCATCAGGAGCTCTGTACGTGTCTAGATTGTGTTTTAGAAAAAATCGGTACGTATGCTTCTTTTTGCAAAAAAAAAAAATCTGTTAGCGGACAAGGTACATTTTCTATCTTGGTAACTGTATTAAAAAGCAAAACTTCTGTATTTGGGGCTTGAAAAATCCACATGAGATCCAAGAGAAGCCAACGAATCTCGGACGAATCACTATTTGGTGGGGATCTGTTTTCAACCAAACCGCGCTATGTGCCACAAATATACCGCACCAATTGGTCTTTTGCCTATCAGATTCCCTCCCAGGTTGTGTAATTTCCAGAAAAGGAGACATAAATTGATCATCAAGATCATGCGATTTGATGCCCTTAGACATTTTTCTTTGAGGCTGCGTTAAAGAAAAAACCTATGCTAACAACCTTCAGGCTGTTATAGCTAAAATATAGCCGGAATTTGCAAAGGTTATCGAAAATTTCGAAAAAGGAATAAAAGTCTGTAAGAAGAGCCGAGGTGGCCGTTTGGACGTTGTATTACTCCATATATAACTCCCGGGATTTTAGATTTACCAAACTCGTAGTGTGACCCTCACTACATTAAACGTTTAAAAATCAGTCCTGAAATTGTCGATTAAAATCGATCTCATCTTCAAACTGCTCTTTACTATGGATATATGTCCAAAAGAGAAGCATTTAGGCCTTTTTCTCGTCTAAATAAAGAATTCATTGGGTCTTTAAACTCAAATTTTTCTTAGATACTGATCTCTTGGATCTTCTGATTGTGTCGAGCATGACGATCACATCAGTTCTAGTAAACTTCTTTCGTAAATTGTTTTGAGATAGGTGGAAAAAAATAAATCAGCCTTTACATGATGTAACAGCCTCAAATATAGAACAAGCTCTACTCTCTATCTTTTAATCGAATAGATACAAAGTTTATTTTATGTCTTCAAAATTATTTCCTGGATAAATAAAATCTCTTACTACCTATACTGCATATCTCTTAACATGGTGACATCTAACAACGTATAATGAAAACTCTACGCGCCATCTACAATTTTGCCTGAAAAAAAAACCACACAAATTCTATTTCAGTTCTCTAACAAGTTGTTTATAAGCATTTATATAGTAACAACACATAGTACATCTTATTCACATATATACACAAAAAAAAAACGTATCTTTTGAAACCTCCTTAAACCTACGAAAATGCCTTAAATTAAAATAATCCAGCTCCACCGTTTCTTATTTTTATCTCCCGCGCCACGTAACAAGCAAAGAATATTCCGGCAAACTGTAAAAGAACAACAAAATAACACATTACCGTTTCATGTTGGTATTATAAAATCAAAACCGGTTTACCTGAATAATGGCCAATATAACACCAGCTGCACCTAGACTCACTGCATGTGAGCTAACAAACTCTCCGAAAAGTACAAGACAACCCTTCCTATGAATGTATCCATTTTCAGGTTCTCCGGTGCATTCGAACTTGCTGACACCATTAGGTAGATTACAACAGGATAGAGGGATCGATCCGTTTAAAGCTTTGTCCCAATCCTTCCAAGATTTTATACCACAACATTGAAACTATAAATTCACTATGGTCATTTTGAAAATGTCTAAAACCCTGAGAAAGCTTTTCATACCTGCCGTTGGACCTTGTCGAACATCATAGTCACATCTTCGTATTTTGTTTGATTATAGTGGGGCATAATACCTTCAAGTCTCTCCTCTATAAGATCAGCTGCACTGTTTCGCAAAACGTAGCCACTTATTCCAGCTGCCAGTTCAAAAATGAAAATCAATGCAAGCAAAATAGAAAATGTTTGAATCATGCAAAAATTCTCCTTGATAGCACCACAGCATCCGAAGAACGCAATGATAAATATGAACGATCCGATTACAATCAGAAAAGTTGGGATCGAAAAGAATTTACTGCTGAACAGAAAAGTCTCATAGTTTCTGTAGACTCCTGCTACAGTTGCTCCAACAGATATTAGGATTATTCCAGTTATCTATAGGGAATTAAATTATGATTTTATCTTTGCTCTCTAGTTATAAAACAGTCCACTCACCACAAAGAGTAAATTGAAAGCAAATAGTACATATCTTATACAATTTGCACTCCCACTTAGTATTGTCATTTTGGTGAAGAAGGTCTCTCTATGGTCTTGAAATGGTGGCACAAACTAAATTTGTAGGATTATTACTGGTGTTGATGCTCTTTGTTTCGATTGTACACTGAAATGGAAAAAACAGAGAATGAATGATAAAATGGTGGTTATCAGGATTATCATAAAAATTTTATCAGAGCTGATAAAGGCGATATTGATGACGGGAAAAAATGTTTTTTATAGAGGAATTGATTCTATTGTTATTGGGCTAACGAGAGTTAAATAAGTCTTATCGGGCTCTATTTGATTAAGGCTAAACAATTTTTTAAATGTTTGATTCATATACAATGAAAAAGTTTATCAATCCTTTGGTAGTATCATGATGCAAGATGACAATTTACTGATTAACAAATTCATAAAAAATCTTATTAAGAATGATGATACTAGCATAATAGGAAGTATAATGCCCAGATACAAGGTAACCTTAATGAAGTTGCCATCTGATTTGACCTTTAGACAAATGGTATTAACAAGAAAACATTGAAGACATCAAGTTATAAAGATATGAATGAGCCATTCCGTAGTTATAGTAGTTCAATACTACAAAAAATTTAAAAACCCATGATTCCTCAAAAAAAGTACTGGCATGAAAGTGTTGAGAGAGATCAGCACTTCCGGGCAGTTGATAGGATGCAGGAGGTAGTCAAACATAAAACCACTTCTGGAGTTATAACGTCTACTCAGAAGAGATTTCAAGGATTTCAATCTACCATAGACACTATCCCTCTGTACACTTATATGGCAGATATTGAATTAATATATTGTGATCCTGTTAGTTAGAACCGCATTAAAGATAGGAAACTGAATCCTAATATCCCTATGACCAAATTAGCAAAAGAATGCAGAGAAGTATTGGAAAAGTTTGGTCAATCTAACAATGTTGGACCAGTATGACATTCTGGACAACAAAACATACCGAGGCACCATTTTACCCACGTTATAAGTTCAGTTTATCGCAGGGCTACAAGGTATTCATCGATTACACAGTATATCACAATATATCACGGAACCGGAGTTACACAAATGATTGAAAGATTCACTTTCGAGGCAGGCACAATATGTTGCAGTTCATGCAGATGGAGGAATTCGTACCGAACTCTCTTTAAACTTGCAAATTCCCCTTGTGGCAGCATTTTATTTTTATTTTAATCATTAGATATTAATTTTACAGAGAAGATCACTGATTTTTGTACTTCTCTTTGCATTTAGGGGCGTATTAACCAAGGACTTACAATATTAAGGTATCACAGATACACTATTTCTGTTATTGTTCTTGAGCTCAAAGCCTAAAAGGTATCAACGTACAGTACTATCCTCAATAATAATTTAATATCACTGAAAATCTTCTCCACTACCACGTGCACTCAGAATTCACCGAAACCCTTCTCATACACAGTAATATCGGATATTTTTTACTGGCACAACAAATTGAATTGTCAATACTGCAAAACTGGAGAATATCAACTCGTATTTTCTGGAAATATCACGAAATTTTATTACAACTTATTTCAATACTGACAAAAAAAACCTCTTAATTAATATCTCTAACTGTTCTTCTGGTGAATAATCAAATTTTTACCGGAAATACGTTATACAGGTTTTCTTTGTATTTATTTAAAATGTAACCCAGAGAAAAACACAGCAAGTGGAATTAGAAATTTCATTAGTCTCAATGGCCGTGATAACAATGTGCTATCTTTGAAAAGATAGGTGGCAACAACATGATAAGCCGAGAAAATACGTTCTACGTGAACAGTTCATAATTCTGAGATATCTAAGCAATTTGGATGCCAATCTATTTTAGTAAAATTCACTTTAATCCAAAACTTGTCTAACTCTGGAATGATACCGGAAAATCCCTTGAGATTAAGCATTGATAATGACACGTTTGCAAAACTCACTTGCGTTGCACATGTGCACGTCCCACAAAAATACGGTTTCCAACCAACAATTATAGACACTGCAAACTGAAAGGTTTGATGCACAACTGGACAATAATGAGCCTTACGTAATTGAACCTGTTGGTGATAATTGCTTTCCGCGCAATATTCGCCGACTGGAGAAGATTTGCGAAAAAGAAATGTGTAAATACCAGTATTCACTACCACTCACCAGTTTTTGATTCGTGGATCATGCGGTGACCGCTCAACACTGATCGAGTTCAACTAATTACGATGATCACAAAGCGTTGCTAAATTTTGTGACTGCTCTAACGCGACGATAACACCAGTACTAAAGAAGGTTTCATTTGTCGATGATATTCCTCGAATGGGGATTGGTTATAGTTGTAATTGACTAAAATTTTAGTAGATAACCCGTTCTATCACTATCACTGTGACTAGTGAAGCTGTGCTCGTTTTTTTTTTGTACTGTCTTTTAAAAATTAGTTCACTGTCACTATCAGGTACACCGAATCAGAAGGTAACGCCAGGTAGACAGTGATCACCTGAAGCAATACAACCTTCAAGATGTATAGAAGTAAGTCACAGGTGGTTAATATAACAATAGACTTACATAAACGTCACTGTGTATTTAAGAGACCGATGTTGAGTCGAGGCGAGATCGATATCACCGATGATAACGTGAGGTTTTCATTAGATAACGAGTGAATGATGATAGCCTATTTGAAGTGAGTAATGGCCTATTTGTACCTGAATATATCGTTTGCAAGCGATTATTAACCACTGATGGAATTCTACGTTTTTTTTATCAAAGCTTGCTAGATACAATTTCATCACGAAATGTACAGAGTGAGCAATTTCGGAATTCTTGGATTTCTTTTAATGCCATGTGGTCGATAACAGACTTCTATACGAAATAGCCCATCAGTTTAGTCTGTCTGATCTAAAGTCGTGGATTAGTGGACCTTAGACAAGCTATAGATATGATAATAATATTTAATGGGCATTTTTTCCGTAAATTGCGAAATTTTTACTACAGACATCTTCCAATTTACTAGTAACCACATTATTCCCAATATAAAACCAGTTTATAAATCCCAGTTTTGTAGATGACTTCTTTAGTTAGTATTCGACTCGTGTTTGAAAAGTTCCCCGTTCAGGAAATGATCCAACACGTTGAAAAACTGGTAATCAGTCCGAAAAATTCGAGAGAATTTGATGGAAGAGGCTCATTCAATTTCTTCATGGTTAATTGTGCGATATGTGTTTTCGCGTTATCATGCAAAAGGATTATTGTTTTCCTGTGCATAAATCCTATCAATTCTTGATGCATATCATCGATCTTGTTGCTGTCAATATCTCACCCGACTGAAGAAATACCTAACAAACTAATCCCGCTGCAGACCACCAAATTGTGATCATTACTTTTATTTGGCTTTGGAAAATCTGTTGGGACTGAGCCACAGTCCACTCGCTCATCAGACCGTTTACGATTGTCGTCATAACTGATGATGTGGTGCAAAAATGGCACATTTCTATTGCAATGAAACAGATCTTGAACCACCATTGTTTCTGCTCCTCTCTCAATTCATGTGGCGCGCACTTACTGAGCTCCTTCACTTTACCGATATCATTGAGGTGACAAGAAATGGTCCTGATGTCCTGATGCCTACATTTAACGATCATTTTTATATTAACTGAGCGAGAAAACTCAAGAAACCCTGCAATGTACACTGCCTAAACAGAAAATAATTTAACGGCAGGCCAATTTTTTTAACCTGACAAATATTTTAATCGGAGCTGTGAGTTTAACTTGAACTTAGGGATATCCCTAGAGCTTGAAAAGATGTAAATGTGACGTTTATACGTAAAGGAAGAGGGCGCTCAGCTTCATGCTGAAAACCATGAAAGAAATGATTAATTTCCATATCAAAACTGGTATTCTCAAACAATATCCGCCGCATGTGCATCAGCATGCCTATCAGGCAAGCAAATCCACAATAACCGCCTTACACATGATCTAATCTCTGGGTTGGATAAGGCGATGGAGGACAAAGAGATTGCCCTAAGCACCTTCTTAGATATCAAAGGAGTTTTTGACAGTATCTCCTTCGAGGCCATCCATCAGAAAAAATTTAGAAAACTCAATGATCCTATAGATTTTTATATTTTTCTCTGATAGTCAAGCGGCTCTTAAGGATTTGTGCTCTGATACATTCGAGTCTAGACTTGTCTGGAACTGTCTTAACTTCTTCGTTCGTCGAAGAAAATGAGACTGTGGACCCATTGCCAAAGAAGAGTACTGAATCTAGCTTCATTGGCTCTCAACCACTTTGTGATATATCCAAAAGTCACATCTAAAATACCACTTCAAAAAGATGGCATAGGTGAGGATGACACATGTGGATTCTGTCTCACTGTGAGGCGCTGTTCCGCCAACGTAAGAAACATCTCGATATGGAATTCATTTCACCAAACAACGTTTCCGTTTTAGGGCTCAAAAGGCTCATAGGCTGTATTAAAAGTTTTAATCTTGAATGGGCCATAGACAGTCGACAGGCCTCGGGAAAAATATGACTCATGAGCCACTACGTTATTGTCTGGACTATCAACACTCTGGTTAGATAAAGCCATCTAAATCTCATTAAAGTGGGTGCCTTTTTAATTTCTTCAATTGTGATCACATCGTAGTACTAGAACCACCCTTTATCGGATTCCCTGTGTTCTTTAAAAAGCCTATTCCTCTAAAGCTATGACGTTATTGTTGAGATACTCTAATATTTCAAACAAGTTTTATTTATTTTTGAGCTGATAAAATTTAAAATTTTCAAAGACAATAAAAGACAACGGACAAAACACTTAATTCTACGACTCCTCTAATTCTAGTTAACACTGGGACTGTTTGCTGTATAAGTCACGGGTTCCGGAAACTTTTCCGTTTTCTGCAATTGCGTATAACCAGAATCTTCAAGATTTTTACCTCCAGCCACCAAAATTCCTAAACTTTGTTGCAATTGCCAACGCCTTGCTTCCCGTAGAGACTTGTTTCGTCGAATCGTTTTGGCTAACATGAAAGCGGACAGAACTCCTAATAACTGAAAAATAAATAAATTGAATGGTGAGAATTTTTCTAAATAACTTTTTTCACACAATTTCTACTATACCTGGACAAAAGCCACTGTAGTAGCTCCGGTAGCAATCAGCATAGCACTCTGTGAAATGAGGAAATGCATTTTATTGAAGCAACCGTTCTGGAAAGGAATGCATTTTCCTAGGTCATAATTTGCGCAACAAGACAAGGGTACAGCTGGTAAATAGGTATCCCAATCAGACCGATGGTGTACTCCACAGCATTCCAACTGAAAATTTTCACTTCATTAACAAAATACCTAAAATTCAAACAAGTCCTATACTTGTGACTGCATAAAGTCGACTCCACGTCTTGTGTATTCATCTGTATTGTAATGAGACAAGGATTGATTCATACTTTTCACCAACATTGTCTTGACTTCTCCTTGGAGAAGGAATGCTGCAACAGCTGCACCAACCTCTAGCACAAATACCATGAGAAGGAATACTCCGTACTAGAAAAACATTTAATGAAATTTATCAGCGGTGTGGAATATCAAAGATAAAATTGCATACTAGATTTATAAGCAAGGTGCTCTCCTTAACTGCTCCCATGCATCCAAAAGTGGACACGATAAGCATTATACCTCCGACTGCAATTAGGATTGCTGGTGGTGAGAAGAAATGGTCATCGATGAATAATCTGAAGTCTCCAAATATGGTTTGGATCGTTGTTCCTACTAAAATTAACAGAATCGATGTCAGCTGAAAAATTAAAAATTTTTGTTAGTTTGTAGATGAGTGACTTATTTCGGTGGCTACTTCATACCAGACGAGACAATTCAAGACTTGCAAGACAAGCTTGATGGCCTGGCACTCATAGTTCTGAAGACAACAGGAAACCCTTCAATGCAAGAGCACTCGATTGGGGGGCGGCGGTATGTCTCTTTTTGATTCCCGAGACAGACGCATAATGGAAATGGCCACCAGAACAGGACGGAAGGATGTCTCAAACCTTTAGCTAAAACTAAACCAGATAATGTGGATCATCAGGAGTTGAATGACACGAAACGAACTGTCCTTGGTCCTCAACTAACTGGAGAATCCCGACTATCCTTTCTGTGCGAATCGATAGAGATACCATCGACACTAAATTGGTGGTGAAGTATTTCGGAGTGATTTAAGCGGATAATACCAACAGCAGACAAGGTAGCAAAAGGTATCACGGCGCTGAGCAGGCTGATAGCAAATGTCGGCAGCTCGAGCTCGAGCAAACGCCGCCTACAGATGAGAGTGGTCCAGTAAGTCATACTGTACAGTACGGAGGTGTGAACCGATGCGACTGGTTCATGTGCAGTGAGATGCACTGAGAAAAACATACGCTTACTAGACCGAGTTTGACTGGAAAGTCGTAGGTCGGGTAGGGATTCAGTTGCACAATCCACATCTAGAGAAGGAAAGACCTAGCTTGACGTAATGTAACAAAAGGTCTAAAACTAATGCCCTGCTGTGTTCATCCTGTGTGGCATTTCATCTTCCTTAACCAAAAGAATTATCAAATCTTTGAAATCTGATTCCTTGTAGATTAATCCCTTTGTGTGATACCCGCCGTCTTCACTCTTTCGTCCTTGAGACAAGATCTAGCAGAACAGTGAAGTTCTGAGAATTCTTCTTGAGCCGAACAATGCAAATGTGGAACAGACTACCATCTTCCACATTTCCCCAAGACTATAGGCCGGAACTATTCAAGCAGATTTCTACCCCTCCTACTTTCCTCTTCGTACAGGCTGTGCTATAGCATCATAGGGTATCCCCTTTAGCAAATGACTAAAGTGGGATGCTTTTCATGACAAACTAGAGACTTCTTCTGATCTAACATCACTTGATGAACAATCGTATTTGAAGCTATTTGACATCGTCCCACCAGTATAGGCTACAAAAATTCCTTCTCTTCCAGAGATCATTGATAAACATATAGAATAAAAGCGGTCCCAAAATATAACCCTGTAGAACACCTGAATAAATATTGACTGCATTCATTCTGTCCTTCTGAACAGTGCAACCTAAGTTAAATTGAAAATGGGGCTTAGTTAGTAACTTTTCGTATTTCAGGCTGTCAAAAGTCTTGGAAAAGGCTAACAGAACCAAACAGCATATCTCATCCTAATAAATGGTTAGACCGAATATACGTAGTAACTTTTAACAAGGTCGCGCTTCAGGCAAGAAACATGGCAGAGAGATATATGTCGTAGTTGAGGCTGATGGGTCATCCCATTTGGTGTAGCATCCCCCCACTGTAAACCATTCTTTGGGCAGCTTTTTTCTGCATCGATCACCAAAAAAATGTAGCGTGACTTGAAATATTTCGCGTATATATTGAACCTTGAGTTTTCAAGCGAGTATTTGCCAAACCCAGAAGGGAGCTCTTCCGAGCACCGATTCCACTGTGAGAACAGTTGAAAAATACATCACTACGTGTCAGCCTATGCTTTTTTAAGAGGACGGAGCCGCACTAGGGTTAGCTTGTTTACCAGAGGCATATAAATAGCAGACCTTTATTGGACACGACTCCCTTGACCCTCCTGGAAACTTTTGAAAAATGTTACAGGTACTTCTAATGCCCAAATCACTAATTGTCAACTGTGAACTAATGGCTTAGAGGTAGGTATACTATTTTCAAGAGGAAAATTCAACCATTGACAAATAAAAAATTAAATTTACCAATGCATGACGAGGCACCAATTTAGTCATTGTACCAACGATGACTACCACTGCGTGTTATTTTACAGGATGCGATAAATGCCGATTAGATATCCAACTAAACTCGGCAAAATAGTCCATACTTTTTGTATTACGTTAAACTCAAATACCTAAACAACACCACTTCTCTATCTCCTTTTTTTATCATCCCTTGAGTTTTGATTTCGTCACAAAGAAAAGACATAGACATTAAAGCCATTAAAGGGTGTGTATCCATTTTGTTTAAGGACTTAGGAACATCTCCTCATAAGAAAAATCTACTTTCCACTTCTAGAAGAAACCCACGTAAGTGTTTGGAGGGATTTTTCAGTATCCAAAGGATTTACTCAACTTTCCACTAAAGAGGCAATAAAATTATTAATTGAAGCTAGTTAGTAGTCCCTAATTATGATATTTCCTTCGAAGTATTCTTTCTACCTCATCACAATTCTTAAAAATTTCTATTTATAAACCAAATCCCTTGACTCTTAGCAACGGAAGTAGGCAGTTCTCAGATTTCTTACGCCAATTACTTGAACAAAAGTCGACATAAATTCGATACAGTCCAACGCTAGTTAAAGTAATTGTCCACGCAAAAAGAGCAATCAGGCAACGCAGGAGCCTACACCTAAATTTAGTCATTTACCATTTTCATTGTTATCTGCACTTGGAGGAACTGATAAGAGTTCTGGCGAACTGATAACCCAAAAAAATATTTTCACTGGGTGTTTTTTTAGTTTAGTGAATACCAAGACATTTCACAATCTTTGTTCCAGAAAACAAAATGAATAATAAAAGAATTTTTCATCACCTACCAAAAACATGAAATTTATTATGAGCAGCATGTACTTGACGCACCGCATCCCGGAGTTTAGATTATACGGACTTGTCGCCATTGCGCTCCTTCTATAGGGATCCCTTTTGCACTTTTTTTTTTGAACAAATCCTCTTAACTGGATTACACTGATTAAAAACACGTACTCGAAAAATTAATTGTTATAATAAATTCCACTAAAATTGAACAAAGAAAAAGCACTCCATCAATCGCTCTAATAAAATCGCTGTTGCTTCCCACCGAACAGAAGCTATTTCTGGTGTTAGGTAAAAAGACCTGTTCCAGTCAGCGCTTGTTATCTTATCGCATCGGTCTTATCTTTTTCAGTGTGTGAATTAATTATCGACGAACTGATTACAATTGTTTTTCACGAAGTAAACTTTCAGTAAAGTTTGTTTCCCAGCTCCAAGTGTGGGGGTGGCAAACTTACACAAGTGTAAAATGAGAATTTTTCAGCATTTTAGAATGCTTCATTAATTCACATTTTATGGTTTATATAAGGAAAACCACACTCTTTTTATCGAATTTTTGCATCTCTCAACTAAAAGCCTCTTTATTGAATGCGGATTGGTAAAATTCTCCACGCCCACACCACGGAGTAGGTATTTCAGAAATAGGTAAAAATTTTTTCCAAGAAATTTAACTTTGACAAAAAAAGCCACGCATAAAAAGTGGAAAGTGCCCAGAGATGGGCAGAAACCTTACTACCTAGACATCTCAGGTTCATACCATAACCAGATGCATTTCTCAGGCTTTTTTAGGTATTTTCTGGTAGCCTGCCAGTTTTAGGTTTGTCACAATATGAAAACGGTCCACGTAAGCTAGCCGAAACCTCTGTTCTGTAGCCTGCCTGGGAAACCTATTCTGCCATCGTTTGCTCCACAGTCGCACAATTCTACTCAAAATGGTTTCACGCAATTTCATTGTTCTGCTAATTCCTGTTTCAAGAAGGAAAGGATGCAGACGTTTCAAAGCGTTGATAACGTGCATAGAGGGATTGCTCTACAAGGAATCTAGTTCAGAGATTTTTTTCAAATAATATCCTTTAGAGGTGAGTCCCTATTTGATTTCATTTGGAAATATTAAACGAGGGTAAAACTTTCTTCATTTGAACGTATAATACTTAAGTTCTAGCATTAAAATACATCAGGTTTGACATTGGCATGCATGGTAGCTAAACCAACGGACTAGGTATTCTGCTAGTAAATGGTTTGGAGCAGTACCGAGAGAATTCATAATCCTATGATTTGAACTATAAATCCCTATCCCTATTCCCCCTTCCATCCTGAAATTATTTGGGTATCAGATCAAGGATCCTCCATCTTTTTCCGTGCCTTCCTTTTGAGGCATGAATTTGGCCCCTCATCACCACTTTTTTCCCTTTGACAGATCACCCAGCCCTCGACCACAGCTTTATTTTGTTGAAAATGAAGCTCAACTGGAAGTCTATTCGTTTTAGTTTTTCCACCGAGACGTGGTCTATCGAAAAAAACTAAACTATAAACTTGACCTTCCTCCTTCCTCCCTTCTTTTATATACCGTCCACTATAATACGTTAAGGAAACTGTTTTGGGGTATCTATTTAGTCAAGTATTGTGTTGGTTGCTATACCTTAACTGCTGGAGAAGTAGCTAATGAGTTCAGGAATTTTTAATTAGCACAGCCTTCTTACTTTTCCAGTATCTTCTTGGATATCGCTTCCTTTACAGGCTCTAATTGTTTAGAAGTTAACATTCCCCCCCTCCTCGCCCTCGGCAAATTGGCTCCCAGGATACTCATCCTTATACTTTCGAAGGCATTGTCCTGTGAGTTCGCATACTAGAGACTAGGCTTCCTCCTAACAATGCAGCCCTCCATGTATGTTGCTCCACTTTGGGTTGGGGGTGTCTGATATGCAATCTCCTACTTGTTATTCGAGGCTGCCCTGACGGCAAGTGATATTACAGCTTTTCTCACTATACACGAAGTCGTTTTGTACATTTTTGTGAGTTGTAAAGCCACTAATTTTACATTGTTCGGTCCAGATTTTCTTTTTGTAGATATTTCATATTAGATCACTCCTTTCTCTAGCAATTTCTTCCGTTTTTCTTTTCGTGTTGGTTCATTTTTTCAATTCATTAGTTTCTTGTTAGTTTCACTGTTGAAAAAGTGGAAGCGGTTTAAAACACTTGGCGTAGAATAATTAAAATTCTAAACTGTTGGTTGCCTACTCCGAATTAAGTAGTCCTTTGCTTTACTGGTACATTTTAATAATTAGAAATCTTTCTTAAAACTAGAATTCTAATACAGAAAAATCCGTTATTCATCATTCTTCTCGAATTCGCCTCTGCATTCTTAGTTAACGTCTGCTCGCCATCTGCATTTGAATTAGAGTATCAACTGCTGCCAAAGCAACAGCTGATTAGACGACAAGTTGTTGGGATTTTTATCAGTTCGGTTAAATTTTCATTGAATTTGTGGATAATTTTACTAAAAACACTTAGGAAATAATAACAGAAATAAAAATCTTAAGCTGTCATGTGTTAGTAAAAATCTTTGCTTTGTGCCTTGCTGCTGAGGTCAGAATTCTAGACAGGAACAGCACTGAAAGTTGTTTTTAGGACAAATTAATATATATCTCGTGTAATTAATAAAAGTAACTACAAAAACCAATTATGCTGTCTCCAATTAAGCACTTACTTAACACTAAACGAATTATATTAGCCAGTAGTTCACCACGACGGCAGGAGGTTATTCAAAACATGGTATGCACCCTCCTCTCTACTCATTACTATTCATTTTAATTTTCATTACTTTCTAGGGTATAAATGTTGAACTGTGTCCTTCAAATTTCGAGGAGAATCTAGATCCATCCGACTTTCCCAGTTTTTCCCAATTCGTCGAGGAAACAGCATTCCAAAAAGCCAAAGAAGTCTATGAACGACTCTCAGAATCTTCAGAGCGCCCTCCAAATATCGTAATTGCTGCGGATACAATGGTTACACTTGGTGACAAATTGTTTGGAAAGCCAAAGACCCCACCAGAAGCATTTAGTATGTTAAGTGAGTAAGTTGGGGCTTGAATAATTAGATCTAGTTAGATAGTTTTCAGAACTACTGATTTAGGCTTATAGGCAAGGCACATGTAGTCTACACAGGTGTTGTAATTAAACATGACAATGGGGTGAGAAAATTCACCGAAACTGCTAAAGTGTACTTTGGTAAAGCTACTCCAGAACAGATACAAGCGTATGTGGACACGGGAGAACCAATGTAATCAGCTCGTCTCTCTTTAGGCAGAAGAACTCAATTTTGAATTTCAGGGACAAAGCTGGTGGGTATGGAATTCAAGGTATCGGGGGAACTATGATAGAAAAGATTGAAGGTGACTATTTCACAGTAATGGGATTACCTCTTTATCGCTTGTCTTGCGAAATTTGTGAAATCTTTGGTTACAAAATAAAGTAAGTTTTACTTTCCTAAAACCATTTTATAAAATCTGTGGTGAAATTCCTCAGGGAGGTGAGTTGATGCTCCACAGATGATGGGGAAGTTCCTCCCATAACGTTGTACTTATTAACAATTCCTTTAAAGTTCGAGACCTCCTTTATGTCTTCTTCAAATACGTCACAGATTGACTTCAAAACACCCAAAGGAACATCTCTAATATCCAAATCAGCCTTTTCTGCATATGATACAACTTTTCCAACAAATGTATGGGCAGCACGAAAAGGTACACCTTTCCTAACCAAGTAATAAGCCTATAACAAATGGAATATTCAATTAATCAGCACAACAAAAACAAGTTTTAAGAATTCTATTACCCAGTCTGTAGCCAGCATGTCACCACTGAGTGCTTGTTCACAATTTTGAGCGTTCACAGTAATCGTGGAGAGCACTCCTTTAGTAACGTCAAGAATCTGCTCAAGGAGATCAAAGGAATCAAACACAGATTTCTTATCGTATTGCAGATCTTTGTTGTATGTGGACGGAAGTCCCTTGATTGTTACCATTAGGCCTGTCATTGCTCCAATCATATTTCCCGCTGCTCCTCTGATCAATTCTAAACTATCAGGATTTCGTTTTTGTGGCATTAAACTGCTTCCAGTTGAGAACTCATCCGCAATTATTATAAAATTAAATTCCTTAGTGGCATACAGGATCAAATCTTCGGCCAAACGAGACAAATGCAAACTTGTCATAGATGCGGCGAAAATAAATTCAACTAAAGCGAGGAAGGGGAATTTTTTTTTAGTTTAGTATAAAACGATTTCTGCATATTTACCAGCAAAATCTCTATCTGAAACTGCATGCATGCTGTTCTCACTTATTTTCGAAAAACCCAAACGGTTCGCAAGAAATTCCCTGTCAATACCAAGTGGATTTCCAGCCAATGCTCCACTACCAAGCGGAAGAACATCAACCCGCTGATATAAGTCCTTAACACGTAAACAATCCTCGCGTAAAGCGTAAGCATGACTTAATACCCAGTGTGAAAAAAGAACGGGCTGAGCTCGTTGCAAATGAGTATATCCGGGCATTACGACACCTTTATATCGTTCAGCCAAAACAATTGCCACCTTAATAGTGTCAATTATGGCAACCAATATCTCTTTAATGGCCTTTTTCATCCACATCCTCATATCGGTGGCAACTTGATCATTTCTACTCCGTCCTGTATGTAACTTCTTTCCTACTTCACCGCAAATTTCAATCAATCGACGCTCATTCACCGTGTGAACATCTTCATCCGACTCCTTGAATTCGATTAATTTTTCAATCCAATCATATCGCACCAATTCCAAACTCTTAACTAGCAAATCACATTCAGATTCGGTTAGAATTCCAGCTCGTTGAAGTGCTTCTGCATACGCCTTACTGGCATCCAAGTCATCAGCAAATAAACGTGCGTCCACTGCAAGACTGCAATTCAAGTCCATCAGGCTGTTGTTTGTAGCACCAGTGAATCGACCGCCCCATAATTTCGACATTTTTTTTCTCGCGACTTTTGCTTATTCAAAGAATAGACTAATTCAGACTAAAAATGGAAATTGTATTTAGGAGCTAAACATTAAACTGATATGAAACTTCTCAGGTTATCAGCACTTGCCTTATCTGCCGACTTCAGAATGAATGAACGGGAGAGAACTCTCTGCTTAGTGCTGGTCCTTGATAAGTACCAAATGACAGATTATTTCCTTAGAGATAAGGCGCTGAGATGAAAATGTACGGCTGACTTGGTGTTCTGGCAAAAAATTAACGCAAATTTTGGCTGGAAAATCTGTTATTAGTGCCCCAACATTTAATTGCACCAACAGTTTTCGATCGTTAGCTTGATCTAAACTCTGTCTGCATTCGTACCTTCTAAGCAATAATAAGGGCCCCATTATGATTGTCGACTGTTGATTGTTATTGAATCCAATTAATAATTATAAAAGGAGTGGATTTTCCAGGTTTTTCTAGAATTTGTTGTAATAAGTTTAATAATATTAAAGAGTCGACAATCGTCAATCAAAATAGGGCCCTGAGATTCTAGGCTGGATGTATATAATGCTTAGGGCGTCCTAACCAGGCTTTAACCAGACAAGGGAGATAATAGCGAGAGAGTGGAACATTTGTAACACAAACATAATATCAAAAGATTTAAGTCAGAGGAGCTGGACAGTCAAAAGTTCAGAATCCAATTATAGGTCGCGTTCTCATCAAACCAATTTGGTATTGCCATCGACCAAGCAATAACAGAAAGACTAGTCGGTCCCTTAGGCAGATCGTGAACTCATTTTCTCTACTTTTGGTCCAGCGATGCCTCGCCCAAGAGGTAGATTGTGAAGTATTTATTACTTGTAGTACAGAGTGAGGAAAACGGAAGGTGTCAGGTGAGGCATTGATAGATAAAAATTCGTGAAAAAGCGTTCACTGTTTGCCTTAGGAGCTGTTATTACTTGGTCGATGGTATTGCTTTAGCCTTTTGGGCTTGGCTTCGTTAAAAGCAGATGATACGAAGGAAAATACCATGAACAGTATGCAATTCGTTGATTTACTGAGGTTGTTAGCGATGATATCACACCTTCTGATAGTATTTGAGCAACGATTATGTTTTTTTATGCTTTCAAATCAAACTCCTTAGCTATTTATAGGAACTTCATAGACATAGATACATGCTAGGAGCCCGGATTATCTATATGAAAAGTTAGGGTTCTTGAGATCTAACAGAGGT
>QYTT01093241.1:9854-26872 GCA_006980735.1 Dasypogon diadema
GACCTCTACACCAAATAGAAGTGCTTTCTTGGGTCTTATCTTCTAGCTTGACCCGTAATTACTAAAATTTGACTTCTGATTTTAATAAAAAAACACAGAAATAATGTGCCTGGCGGTGGGCTGATTGTAAACTAAAATGTGCTATGCCTTCAAAGCATACTCTAAATTCCTTAAAAATTAGTCGAAAATGTAGTTTTATTTTCAAAAATGTGTGAAAGAATCTCAAAAACTATTTCCTCTGACCATAAAAGTTATTGTAAACTGAACATATTAAAATTGTCTGGAACAAATACGTGTTCATATGCGATATGAAACTGAAACTAAAAAAGGAATCGATCCTAAATAATGATTCCGAAGAACACATAGGGTAGCAGGGGCAAGATGATGCATGTAGGAAACTGATACAGAGGCTTTTTCGAATCCGAGGTCTTTATCTTCGTCTCATTATAACAGTAAGTGACGTGATAGTAAGACAAACCCGTCCTATTGAAGGAGTAGGGGGATTCACCCCATTTTCAAAATTAGACCTACAAATTTTCTAAAAGTAATATATACCAAATTTCAGCCTTCTAGCTCAATTCTTTCTCGAGTTATCTTATATAAAGATGGACGGACGGAAGGACGGACAGACGGACATGCTTAAATCGATTTGCTTTCACATTCTGAGCATATGTATATAATTCATTCTCCTCTACCATTATCGGTTCTATGCGTTACAAACGTTTATGCGGAGATGGGTAAATGGTTCGTAGGCCCTCACTGAGAAGTGCTTTTTACGCTTTTTTCGGTTTTTCCGCTTCCAGGCAAAGCAAAGCAAACAAAGGAACATCACACATCTTAACGCATTTCACTGTAAAAACTTAACTAACTGACAAGGTGATACGGAAAAGTATGTTCCAATCCCAACATACGCCAATCGATTCTATAGAGTGCTCTGATCAACGTTTGTTCCGAGATCCCCCTCCACCCCTTTAAAAGCAATTCTTCGCCCATTATTTAAATTGAAAATTTTTCATCCTAATGTCCTAAGTCCTGTAAAGGACATCGCAGGGTACGGTATGGAGCCTATGGGAAAGTATATGCCCTTAGCTAATCTAATCCTTCCCAATCCACCTGCAACTGTGAGAACTAGATACACGTTAATATCCAACTTTTCAAAATTAAAGTAAAAAATTAAACATTATATCCTTCGTCCTGCAAAATTATCCCTCTAGATATATATATATTTTTTTCAAAAGTTTCGGCCTTCAAGGGTCTTTAAAAAAAAATCACGTCTATGTATTCAGCCGTACAGAAGATATTAACATTAATAGAAGATCCGACACCATCGACTCTTCAAGAATTTTGTGCCTGGAGTTATTTCCAATTTGGATAGTAATGATTGCTTCACAAAAACGAAAATGATATTTTATTCTTCAAGGATCTTTGGGTTCGATAAAGCTACCTTCACAAGGGGCGGAGTTGTTAATTTCCATAATTAGTGTTTTGGGACCTTTTGCATTACTTGTTTTAAAAGGAATACGTAATTTTAAATTTCTTCGGGGTGTGTTTGAAAACCCTCCGAATAAAAAACTACCGCTTTCCTCATTTCTCTGTCGAGGTCCAAAGTTATTTAAATGATACCTACGGTTCCCACTGGATTGGGCGTGGAAGACCAATTTCATGGCCACCCAGATCTCTTGATCTTATCCTATGGACTTTTATTACAGGGGACACTGGAAGGATGTTGTCTACTCCCGACCAGTTGATCCCAGGAACCAATTGTCAGGAAGAAAAACTTCAGCTTGTGAGAGACTAAGGAGTAATACAAATCTTGGTGCCACTATTCAAAGGTCCTGGATCTCACGAGCGAGAACTTGCATTCTTCAAAATTATGGATACATAGAACACCTCCCGCACTAAATTATCTGATATTCTAATAATGTTAATATCCTTTGAAGGTATCGACGTGGTTTTTTCTCTTGAAGAGCCCTTGAAGCGCTTGAAGCTTTTTTTTTTGAAAAAAGCACTATACCTCTAGAGGGATAATTTTTTCAGGTCGAAGGATAAAATCTTGAATTGTTGAGTTTATTTGTATAAAGTTGGACATTAGAGTGTATCTAGTTCTCAAAATTGCGGACGTTTTATAGAATATTTGGTACCGTTTGAAAGCTAAGGGCGTGTGGCCAGTACCATTGTCCTTTACAAGACTTAGCACGTTTTAAGTAAGACCACCTGTCTCCAAAGACGAAAAAATTTCAATTTAAAAAATAAGGATGAAGAAATGGATCCCGGAACAAACGTTAATCAGAGCGTTCCACAGAATCTAACCACTTAATTATTCAGTAAATTCGTTGTTCTATTTATTTCCTTAAGATCTTAGTTAGTTAATAAAATTTCTAGTGCCTTAAGCAAGTAGCGACACAAAGTCCAGGTAAGTATCGAAAAAAGATTAGCGTCCGAGGAGTGGTAAAATCCTCAATCCCATAAATCCTAAGTTTTTTTTTACGGTGCAGCCAAAGCTAGGAGATACCCTATTATGCTATGCACAGTTTTGGCGGGAAAGCAAATGGGTTTCTGGGAGAAAAGGAAGTTAGGAGGTCGAGTGGAAACGTCGGGCACATTCTGCTTAACCAATGGCGGTCTATAGTCGACAGGGAAAACAGAAGATGGTATCTGAAACTTCACTGTTCTACTAGGTTTTGTTGCGCGGGCACCACGCGTAGGGATAAAACCAGAACGAATCTGGTCAGAGATTTCATTAAAACAATGTCCATTAAAGTAGCGTAGTAGTAGTAGTAGTAGTAGTAAATGTGTTAGGTATGTGACATTACGGTGCTCAAGGGAATCGATTTTGGTAGTAATCTTCTTATCGCTAATGAAGCTCATTAGCTTTTTGAACTATGTCTAACGCGGACAACGCCGTAGATCCTGTCTCTATCCAAACTATACAAATCAATTCGCATGAATTTAGTATGAAATGCAACCAGAATTTACGTAGGGGTCCCTGCCACATCAGTAGCTAATATGGAATAAGATACCACATGGCTCCTTCCTCTTACTACTTTCCAATATCAGATTTTCAAAACCCTTGGAGTAGTGCATAACTTATTTCTAATTATACTCTGTAGATTTTTAGAAATTATAAAACAGTATAAATTTTTCCATGAACTTTTCTGTTAAGTTGAAGGAGGCATCTGTGTTCAAATATATAGAACGCAGCAACCCTAATGCAAAGGCTTGCAGTCTGCAAACTTAGTATATATGAGGGCAATAAAATCTACTTAACCTTGCAGAAGTTCGCCTAAAGGGCTAAAAACCAATCACGAAAAAATGATAAAGTGCAGTGCTGTATATTATACAAGAGGTGAAGAGATGATAAGGACTTCTGCATATTATAAATCGCTTAAAAATCACATAAATTAGGAATTTATAAAATCGTTTCAAATATGCGAAGACATGTTTTCAAGTGGGCTTATTACTGGGGAAAGAAAACATCTATTTAAATAATTCCTAGCGATTAATTACCACCTTGCAATAAATCTTCTTATTGTTAGTCTGCGTTTTGCATATAAATGCAACTGGCTAAAAGTATTACAATGCAATTTAATTCCAACTTTCAACATGGTGCTTTCGCGCATTTTTGAATATTTCATCAGTAGAAAAACACACTTCGGTTAACGAAAACAACAGACCATTTTGTAAATATTAATAGCACTAAAGTGATATTTCCTCCCACGGAAAAAGCTGTCGAGACGATTTTTAATCGATACAGCTACTCCCTGGACTTGTGGAAACAATTGCTACCGCCTTGGTGCTTCAGCGTTACTGGAGCGTTTCCAATATTTACGACGCATCAGGAGTAGATGTTGAGTAAAGCGGTCGCATATTTAGCCGGATTGATTTATTTATTGATGGCAACCCGTTCTCAACTTGTACGCTTGTACGGTGAAAACAACATACGTTGGCCAACAGCTTGATTAACATGAAATCTTAATAAATATTGAGACATTAAAGTGTTTTATGCTTTATATGTCTGATAAATGTAGGCTAATGTCAGCGCTGGAAATATTTATGAACCCTCAAATTTAAGCCGATGCAAGGAAAGTCCGTACGAACAGTCGTAGAAAATCAATTACAACGCCGATGTCTCGCTTTACGCATTATTCCTCTACAAAGGCTGCTTTTCAATTCGGAAATAATGATGTATCTTGTAAGCGAATATGATAAACACCTCAACGTATTTATGAATGTTGCATAAATATGCTGCTCGTGAATTCCACTTCTAAGCAGTGCGTTGCTGCTTTTAAAAGATCATTTTAAAATGCTCGCTGATTTGCAAAAGGGGCAATAAGAAAGTCCTGAACAAGAGCATTGCGAAAAAGCGCACATCGAAAACGTGGACAAGCATTTTGTTATTTGGATCTATGTGCCCTCCTTTGATACCCGCAATATCATTGTGGCAAAGGGCTACAGAAGGAGATACACACCCAGCACAAGTAGTCGAAACCCACAACATGGACACACTGAATTTAGTAAAGCACGATCGCATCGTGTGTAAATTCGAGCAGTTCGTGTTAATCCATAAAAGATGGTCACAAAACAACCTACATTCTTCGCGTATACCTGCAAATCGACAGACACTTTCCGAGCATATCCAGGAGCTAAGTTAGTTGCAACTCGAACTTGGAGGGTATTTAAAAGATCGCAAGGTTTAAATCTTCCGTGTTATGGTTACTCGGTTACTCGAACGATTTTCTTTTTTGAAACCGAACTAAAGGACACTGTAAAAAACTGCAATAAATGATAATAAAAGTCGTAGAGCTACAGGGTGAGAATCAAATATCACCAGAAAAAAGAGAAATCTAAGAAATGTGGACACGTTCAAAGATGGTGCAGCACCAAAAACAAGATCGTTCGATTTCGATACTCAAACCGTTTACATATTGCAAAAGTTCTGCACATTTGTCCTCTCAGCAAGTAACAAGATCGCTTTCCAGATCGTGAAATATTGATAACGACACATTTATAGGCTTCTTGGTTTCGTTACCCTTGATCCTTCTTATCTCAGCGATTCTGTGAATTGGTAATCTTGTAAAAATTACGGCGTAAAGTTGAAATCTCAAGTAATTGAATTTTATATTTTGTTTTGTTTTTTTTTTAAGATGCAGCTTGTATAATATCACAAAAAAGAAGTAGATTTTAGATATAAATGCAAAGTATTCCATCACAAAAGATCATTTTGGTACTGTTGTTTTTGTTTGTGAAAAAATTTACCTGGGGATTTTACGTAGTAATTTAAGAGCAGATAAGAAATTCCAATGGTTACTTGCACAATTTTTTAATAAAAAATCCTGTTTATGGAAGCAGATGATTTTTAATTTCATTATTTTACGCAGAGCCAATTACTTTAATTCTAATTGATATCAAACTTTATTTTTTTGCAAAACTTAGAAAATAAAAAAACACTATATAACTAGACGCCCAGATGTATATCGTCTGTGCATAACAGTGTGTGCAATAACAAATACTATTTGAGCTTACACTTAACAAACTTGAAAAGATCAAAGCACAAAACATGTAATGTAAAGTAGGACTGTCAAGGTATAGGCTTACTAACGATAAAACCGCGTCTAATTCAACCCAATACGCAATAATTGTAAAATTAGGTTTGGGTCCTAATCGATCAAACCCATAATATCATGAATGAAGCTTTAAATTAAAACCCTTGTAGCTAGTTAAATACTGGTATGAAATGTGAAACCAAATTACTTTGTATACGCCTAATGAATTTAGTAAAAGTGATTAAGATTTTCATGTTATTTGTATGGGAACACGGTATCTAAACATTCACAATTTATGTTAAAAAATTTAAATGAGTAATAATAATGGATTAACTAAGCAAAAATTAAATAACTTCCGTCACATACAAAAAGTTATAAAAGATAATCAAACCCACGCCGGTATTCGAGCGGGCTAAGGCGCACGTTACAGTAGTTCTGCCTTGTTTGCGTGGGTTCGAATCCCGCAGAGGACACTGCGATTTATCTGGGTACCAGTGGTTGAGGCAATTCTACTGACAACAATTGTACTTGTGAAACCACTGGGATGTTGCACAGTAATAATCTCATGCCAAAAATCGTGGGTCACTTGCAACATTTGTCAGGTTAAAATTTCCCAATCCCCCTTTCCTTAATTTCCTCCGCCTAAGCTGTGCTGTGTACATCATAGGGTTGTCCCCTGAGCTTAGGCAATACCTTAAAAAAACGTAAAATATTGAGAACTCAGGCAAATCATGAAATAATGTTAGCGGTGATAGAAGCAATTTTAGAGGCGACATCTGTGTGTTGAAAAAGAAGTTGGATATTTTGGCGGAAGTTGGATATTTGGCAACTTGACCCGACCACCGGACTAAGAGAGGGAGGAATTATGTGTGATGGAAGAGTAGCGTGAACGGGAGCCTTCTCCTGGTTCGAGCTGTGATAAAAATAAAACAGGAGTCAGCAGAATCTTGAACATAAGGAAAAAGTCAGGGGAGCCTATTCTCGAATTTCATGTGATTTATTTACGGAATTTCACCATTTTCAAGTGATTTTTCATTTTGTGTATTCTGAAAATCCGTGTACGGAAATTTCCGTAGGCTTTTCAATTGAAAATTTCGAAGTACTTGGAAATGATTTCCAAGTGGTTTGTTTCATTCAAACGTCAAACACTGAATTTCTAAGCTTTTTTGTACAGTTTGACAGATTGTCACATTTACCACATATGAAAATATTGTAGTGGTGAAAAATGTATCGAGAATACGACATGAACAAACCACTTGGAAATATTACTTGGTTATTTTCGTGTAAGAAAATAATCACATGAAATTCGAGAATAGGCCCCCAGTTTGTGAAGTTCAAACGTTAGCCATGAGATCGCATTATTAAACTCGCTTCAATAAACGCTAATTTTAAAAACAAAGCGGGATTCTCGGGACTAAACCACAACAGAACAGGATTGACCCCTGGAAGAATTTGCATGCCGATCGAAGGAACATCCTAACTAAAGGAGTCCGAACTGAAACCTAAAATTGTATAATAAGCTAGGTAAATGTGTGCTAATTTAGATAAGTAGAGCTTAAATAAAAGCAAGATAGCCAGCTTTCGATGACGCATTATTTATATAATTTGCTTCATTATTCTGTGTGTTTTCACGCAAATTATTTATAAAGGCGTCAATTGCCAAGTAGCTGGCTGGCTCAGTCGGTAACGGGTAGGTATCCTGAGTATCGAGCCCTACGTTGGGCGACTTTTTTTCTTCTTCTTCTATTCTAGGTAATTATTCATTCATAATACATTCATTTGCTTATAAAAATTTAGTTTAATTATTTCTGAAGTAAAACATCTGCAGCGACAGCAAGAGAAATTTTGAGGCAGAGTTCAAAGAGAAACACTAGGCTGCGTTTATGCTAAGCGATGTGATCACCAGCGACTACAAGCGATCTGAACGCCTGTGCTCGCTTGCGACCAAGTGTTCAATATGAGAGCGACTGATCGCTTGCGACTTGTGTTTGACATTTTCATTTAATAATCGAAGTTTCTTTTGTTGAAGGGTATTATTTATTAGATAGATCTCTCGTAAAAATCGACTGCTAAAAAATGAGAAAGGCAATTTGGTGTATATTTCACATACAAAAACCAAGAATTGTGTGGGGAATTTTTCTGCTTATATTCGGAATGAGCAAAAATTTCTGGAGTACGTTGGCATTGTAAAAAAATCTTGCATTTTAAGCCTGCATTTTTTTAAAGGAGGCGTTTTCACGCAGTGATAATCTTCATTCGAATTTATATTCGGATCTTGTTGAAACATTTTCAGTTTTCGATTCTACCGTATAATAAGCTTATCAGCTTTTTCATATTTTACTATAATAATTTTTTAAATTGTCCATAATAGAACTTGATATTATTAATTGTTCTTGGACTTCAAATTTTTTAGGGTCTTCTTCTTCCATTTTGCACAAAAGGTATACTTCTAATTCTGTTTTACGGCATTCAGGGAGAATATATTGTTACGTAAAACACCACTTACCTGATCAGAGACATAGGTAAATAGCTTTACAAGTCACTCTTTACTTCTCCGTCATTCCAGTCCCTGACGTCTACACTAGACAATAAAATACAACAATATAACTCACGCCAACCGAAAAGACATATTTGTCATATACTTATAGCCACCCTAAAGCGATGAGAAATGTCGGTAGTAGGAGACCAGGAAGCCCCAGTTAATGGAAGACTTATTTTGAAGACTTCCTCAGCCATCTGAAATAGGAGTGTTCATGAGGTGCAGATATCATGATATGTATATCAAATCAAATGATATTAAAAGCTTGCATATCGATGTGTTGATAATATCAATCCAATATTATCGATATATCATAAATTTGAAATTGCATTCGAAAGAAAGGTGTTCATCTCAAAAATAGAAAATGTTTGTTGCTTTTATCTATATTTATGTTGAACAAAACTTTGCTTGCAGTAGAAAAATGCATATCAAAAATAATAAGCATTACAATAACCAAAACAATTTATTTCGTTAAAGTTGTATAAAAACATAAACGTTCAACAAAACAAGTATGAACTTTGTATTCAGTAAGAAAAAAATATATATAATAAGCAAGAAGCCATTTTAATTACATTTTACCTTTAAAAATAGTTCTTTTTCCGTAGAATTTAGGATCAGCAGCTGTGATAAGTGCTTTTCAGTCATCTTACTCCTGTTATTAATGAGTAAGGCAACCCGGGAGAAAACACGTTCACAAGGAAGAAATGGGCCCAATATGTTTCTTTATGATTTTCCCAATATTTTAGCGATTCTGAGTTTAATTCTGCAGCAGCAGAAGTTAAAAAAGAATTCAATTCCAGATCACAGTTTAGAGTTTTAGGTCCTCCTAAAGGTCTTTGACGACTTTGATGCCTACAATTTCACAAGTACATTATCGATATTACAGATATATCAGAAAGGAATTATCGATGTCAAATATCATAAAAATTGAAGGAAAATATCGATATATCATGATCATGAGCACTCCTAATCTGATATAGAAGAAAGTCGTCATGATAATTCCTACGATGAGATTTGTTAATAATTTGGTACTGTACTTACAGTCACTGAATACTAGATAGTAAGACATTGTTTTGTCATAATTCAAGCAAGCTGCTTGGAGTTTTGTCCGACAGGAGAGCATGTTTTGGTTTTGTATAGATTGGATTAATAAGAATAAAAAAAGAACTCGAATTTACATACGGCATTGATTTATTTTTCCTTGCTCCTACAACTGCAATTAAAAGTTAAAGGGCAATCCTGCCAGGGACGCTGGGCAAGGTGGAATCACGACAAATTTTGTTTCACCCACAGATCTTGATTTTGCATTTTTTTTAATTCGTCTCAAAAGGTATCCCTGAAACACGCCCAGTTCTTTTAAGCATCCTCCATTGAAATTCAGAATGAAAACTACATTTTTATTTCATATATTTGGCAATAGGTATTTATGTATTCTGCATAATATTTTTATTAACACGGGAGGATTACGTGAGTCTACTTTAAATGCAGTGCATCAGAACAACTTTGATAAATAATAATAATAATGAGAGTTTTGTAAAGGTCGTTAATAATACGCACGCTCATTGTGATACAGTCACTAGAAAGTGCTTTATGAGTTTTCTGAAAATATGTGGGTTCGCCATTAAATTAAAATCAAAATATTTAACTTGCTTTTTTCTTAACTTCTTAATCGATTAACCAACTCTACTATCTTTTAACACTTGGACTTGCGAATTCGCATCGAATCGCTTACTGGCAGCCCGTAGCAGAAACAGATCTATGAAAACAATGCGTTTGATTTGGCAGTGAGGAGTAGCAGCTGGCAGCAAATGGTAGCATCGCCCGCGGCAGCGCTTGACATAAACGCAGTTTAAGGTAAAAATCGACCGACCAACAAAGTCAAGGAGTAAGTGGCGTGGTTAGTGTTAAGACAGAGAACTGGTTGTTTTCCCTTTTTCTAATAAATATTTTCCCTTCTAGTCCTACCTATTCCATCTAAAAAGCTTCCACACCATATGTATACGGAATTTCATAAAAATTTGGGAAGCCAAGGTCGTGGCCTCTCCTTGTAAGTTAAAATGTGCCATAATATCGTTAACTACGAAAAACATGCAATTAATGGGTTTATGCTTTCCGAAGTTAGTTCTTAAGCAGTTAACATGCACCTTCAAAAAATTGCAACTATGAAACCTAAAGGACGCCTTTTCCAGGAGTTCCGAGAGGCCAATTTTAGAATTCAAGAGCTGATATATGAAAACTATGACGCTGTAAGGAAATCAAATTGATAAGTTGAGCCGTTCGTGATAAAGTAGAAAAATCACAGGGTTTTTTCAAAGCTGGCCTTCGAGCGCTGTTCGAGTAGAAAGGATTCCAGACGTAAGATGTGCGCTTAATTAGTAGTTTAGTAAACGTATGTACAATGTTAAGGTAACATGAAGGCTGGAAAACTTACTAGACAAAAGTTTAATGGGTCCAAGCGTGGATGAATTTTGGAAACAGCATAATATTGGAAAGAAGATCCAATTGGAAGCTGGTATTACGTTTAGGTGGGTGTGTTATCGACGTGTCAACTGTTGCAAGATGATCTTTTTTGTGTAATTTACAGTAAGGATAAAAATTACCAAATGATTATAAATTGCTTTTATTAAAAAAATAAAGTTAGTGTGAAATAGTGAAAAATAATAACCATGTTTCACATCAAGTGTGTTTTTGAAATTTATGAGACTATTTGAAATAATATGTAAATTGTACTGTAGTTATTATGAAAAAATTAATATTTTTCAGTAAATAAAATCTTCTTATAATCTATAATGACAAAAATTTAAAAAGTTGCAATGAACTCTGTCTGGGAGAAATGCTGAATTCTCCTGAAATACAAGCTTTTCAAAGGGAGCCGCCACTAATTTGATCATATAAAAAATTTTTTGTAATAATTCATGACTTTATTTAATTTCCATCCTACAGCTGCCTTACCTAATTGAGCCCTAATGTGCGCAAATTACAGATCTACGGATAATTGAGATGCTCTCAAAGATTGTGGATTCCCTATCTAGTTGCGATGACGACCATGTGGCTTCCAGGTGCCTATTTCCAATCCCTTATCCTCTGCGGGCTTCCTCAGATCGAACCCTGTTGCTTTATTGGTTCCTTAACTTTGCGCGCTCCTATATTGTACCTCTAAATGGCTCACGAATGTTAGCGCATAATAACGATGAACTTTAGCAATAAAACAACGACCAAAAAAATAGAATGAAATTCAGGGTCTGGTCCTTTCGACACCACTAGGCTTCGTGGCACTCGCCAGCTCCTCCACAACTTATGCCTTTCTCCTCCTTGATTCATCTTTTCGACCCTAAGGCCCCAGAAGTTCATCCATTTAGTTCTTGAATTTCGGATAAGTTCTCTTCAAGAATTAGGTGTAAACATTTGCAAAATTTCCAAAACTATCGTTTCAAATAAATCCTCTAAAAACTTGTATCCACAAAGAACTCTAGGTTCTTCGATTGACCGGCTTTGCAGGAACTCACGAAGTTTATTGGTCGATTGTATCGGTTTTAATAAGGAAAAAGGCTATTATTCGGTTTTTTTATTCTAATTATAAAAAAACTATGCCACGCCAAGGGCAATTTTGGAAGTATAAAAAGCAGTAATTCTTTTGGACTCTAGAAAAAAAATTATTTGAGTCAAGGTAACTCATAAAGCTAGAATTGAAGAAAAGTCTATTTCTATGTCAGAGTAGGTTTAATTAACAATCAACTCTGGGAAGTTCGTAGGGTGTTTCAAATATAAATTAAGATGGTTGACACATTGTAAAAATTTAGTATAAAAGCAACTTCAATTGAGATCCGAAAAAGTTGATTACTTGGGATTACGTACTTACATTTAGTTCTTGAATTCCGGACAAGTTCTTACCTCTATAACACAGATGGCTCTGTAGTTTGCTTTTGCTTATTCACGACAATATAAAGAACCTTTAACTTTATCTGCTTACATTTGCTTTCTTTCATATCAACTTATTGTGCCCTCAATATGCCTATACCTTATTATTATTATATCTAATTTGGTTTTAATCCAAAGCAGGCGCCGGCTGTGTGTTGAGGCAGTGCATAGGCAGACTATAAAAAAACTTCTTAATTACATTTATAGGGCCTAAAGATCTAACTAGTCCTTGGAAGCAAATTCTGTTACAAAGTAAAGTAGTAATATTTAAAAAATAATAATTCAATTATTTTGCCGTCATACTTGACGGTAGCTATACTATTCTTGGGTATGTCTTTAATTCCCTGCATAGCTCATAATTTGTGATTTTCAGAATGGTATTTCCTACCCCTAGACTAAAGCATTTTACAAGAATCATCAAAAATATTTAAAACCCAAACTCCATGTTCCGTAGACCACATTTCTAGGAGATCTAAATACGTTAGACGAAATTTTCACTTCTATGGTATGGTAGATAATCTGTTCCCAAATAAAAAAAGGAAAATTGTAATATATTAGGAACCATACATAACGCAAGAATTAGGTGTAAACATTTGCAAAATTTCCAGAACTATCGTTTCAAATAAATCCTTTAAAAACTTGTATCTACAAAGAACTATAGGTTCTTCGATTGAACGGCTTTGCAAAAATTCACGAAGTTTGTTGGTCGATTGTATCGGCTTAAACAATAAAAAGAGCTATTATTCAACTTTTTTTTATTTTAGTTATTAAAAAAAATCTATGCCAGGCTGTAATTCTTTGGGACTCTAGAAAAAAAACTATTTGAGTCAAGGTAACTCATAAAGCTAGAATTGAAAAAAAGTCTATTTCTATGTCAGAGTAGGTTCGTAGGGTGTTTCAAATATAAATTAAGATGCTTGACACATTGTAAAAATTTAGTATAAAAGCAACTTCAATTGAGATCCGAAAAAGTTTATTACTTGGGATTACGTACTTACAGGCTGTTATCTAAAAATTTTCTGCGAGTATTTTCAGTAGGTTTGTAGGACCAGAATAATGTTCGTCTGGAGATTTCCTTACATTACCTAACCATTTGTGATGTGCACAATTTCCGTGAAGTGATTAAACGCGTGTCTGTGGAGTTCCATGCTAATCAGCGCAGACATTTCATAAAAGCTGAATGGAATTCTCACGCTGCGCCGGTATAGTGCATTTTAACTAAATAACATTTAGTGGAAAGTGCTTGAACTATAATTTATGTTAAGGTCATTTAAATAGAGTAAAAGTATCATACTAAAACTAATCTGAGATAAAATATATTTCACCAAGCCATTCACTTACTCAGACGTGTTAAAACGATTTATTATTCTGGTATTTTTTACAAAAGTTGCAAATGGGAGCAGTAATGGGCATTTACGCACAGATTTGCATTGTTTACATTCCAATGTAAACTAAGCGTAGGCAATGTAGATAATGCATAGTCTACATAGACAATGTAAACTTTTGGTAGACAAAGACCTATTTATGTGCTTGCTCCCTACTGCAGTTGATTTAGCAAAGCTAATTAAAACAGGGTTTTCTGCACTAAATAATTGTATTATGCAGATCCATATAAAATACAACACTTTAACTGGGCTTTGTGTTCTAGCTGTACGTATTTCTTAACTAAAGAAATAGAAGTAAATTTGAAAATGGTTATGTCAAGTGCATATTTAGCACAGTTTGCTATTTTATAGTTCTGTAAATTTCTTGTATATAAACAGGGCTTTAATAAAGAATGCTGATAAATTGTTACTCAGATCATGTTGCAATGTGAAGAAAAATCAAATAGTTGGCGTGCTACCTGAAGTTTTGTGCTCAAGAATGCTTCTAGATGAGCGTTGGAAATAAATATACTTTGGAACTTGGTCAATCAATCAATTATGACATTTAATCTACTTCCGGCATACATAGTCTTCAAAAACTTGAAGAATTTCGTTTAGATCATACGACTAAATGACATTCTTCAAGTTTTTGAAGACTATATATGCGGAAAGTGGATTAAATTTCATTATTCGCGGTAAGAAGAAGAGCAAGCAAAATTATCCTTTTACCAGAAAAGTGGATTTCCAGAAGTTATCGGCCGTATTGATGGAACCCATATCAGGTTAAAGGGACCCAAACAAGGAATTCAGCACACGTACTACAACTGAAAGGATTATTATAGCGTTAATGCAATGATTGTAAGTTGAAAATACATACATGTTTATTTTTCACAAGAATTTCCAGCATTAGGTTTGCGATCACAAAAAATTCATTAAATATATTAATGCTAAATATCCTGGATCGTCGCATGATGCTATGGTATGGAACATGTGTGATTTAAAAAATTACTTAGAGAAAAAAGAACAAAACGGTATGAGGAACACTTTCCTTGAGAGTATAGTTAATATGAGTTTATATGAGTTGTTTTTGCTTATTATGTATTCCCTATTTTTATTAGGTGATGTGGGATACCCATTAACTGGATATCTTATAACCGCTTTCAGGAGCGTCCAAGAAAACTCAGGGCAGGCACATTTTAACTGGAAACACACACAGGTACGCTTAATAGTCGAGCAAACTATTTGGCTACTAAAAAATCGTTTCCGGTGCTAATTAGGAGAAAGAAATCTCACAAGGAGAGGCCACGACCTTGGCATCACCGATTTTTATGAAACTTCGCATACATGTAGTGGGCGTTGGGTATAGTATACTCTTAAAGTAGTAAGACCCAACGTTCCAGGATAAGCAAGGATATGCGTTGCAAAAAATTTATATGCAGCTTATCTACAAAATACAAAACGCTCCTGGCAGCGATATGGTGGATAAGTGTCTTTCTCTCACCACGAGGACGCAGGTTCGATCCCCGTCGTTGCGGGTTTTGCTTCTTGCACCTTTTTCAGGAATTTTTTCAAGATAATTTAATGATTTAGAGAATTTTTTCTTTTGAATTTCTGAAATCATTGTACAGAAAAATTTTGGAGGGTTTTACAGTTCCAAGAAGATATTTAATAATTACTTTCAATACCTGCCTACATTTTTTAATGATGTCTGGGGCTGGTAACAAAGCAATAAAATTAGTTTAAGGTTTATGACTACTTTATAATTACTACAGTTACACTTTAACCTACGTTTGGCTGGGTGTTTTTTTTCGTAAGGACTAGTTAAACACAAATTGTATAAAATCTATTTATTTCTAGAATTAGATACATTGTTTGTATATTATACTACATTTATTTTCTATATTTGATGCTGGAGAAATAGCCAATGTAAGACTATTCCATTCCTAAAATATGCCTGGTGTAAACTGCTTCTATGTTTTATGTGTTTTCACGATATTTATCATCCTAAAGTATGCGAAGTACATAAACAACATCATACTCTTTTGAAATTATCTCTTATCATACTATTTTGAAATTATTTTTTTTTCTTAACTTTCTCCTTCTGAATTTATACTATAAGCTTAAGCTTTTTCTTAGTAACTTTAATGGTAGTATGTAAGTGGACTTGTTCTGTTTACTATAGTAGTAACTTCATAAATAAATAAAATGATGTCTGTTGTCAGTTATTGATTCCACTTTTGAAATGTCTCAAATATTTAGTTAGCTTGCACTAGTCAGGATTATGTTTAGCGAACAGATTTTGTGAAGGGCAGATATTTTACATTGTTTCTTTTCCTATTATTCTCTACTAGAGATTTAAGAACTGCCCCCACTTTTTTCCTTGAACATGCTACCCCTCGGTCTAGGCTTTATTTTCTTAAAAAGGAAACTCAACTAGATTTTTAATCGCTTTTTTCTCCATAGAAACATGATCTATTGGCTATCGTCAGTTATTTTGCATATACTATACCCTGGCACGTTAAAAGCATTGTATTGGGCGTTGAATTTTCTTGGCTGACATTCCTTAACTGTTGCCGAATTCACCGGCGAATACTTCGGCTTCGGAATTTTGTTACCACGCTAAGGTCAATTCTCTTTTATGGCTTAACTCGGCTCATGGTAGCACCTATGTAGCTCTTTGTAAATTGCACTATCCTATTCAGGTAGTACGAGAAGTATAGTAGGACAAGGAGAAAGTTATATACCATCTTGATTGGTGCAAATGGATGAATGTAGAGATAGGGAATCTGATAGGTACGTCTTATTCATTCAGTCTTCAGATAAAAAACAAGTAATCTTTTTGTGATTAGATAATTTTTAAGAGAATTGGGATCATAGATAAAACATACAGAGTCTGGGAGTATTGAATCTCTGCAATAAAATAATTTTCTTCCAGAATGCCTCCAGAAAGGCAATGACGTGGAGAAAGCAGACAATATATCACAAACAAGTTCTATTGATGTAACTTACTTTTCGTTTATACAGGGTGTTCCGTATCAAGCTATTACCAAGTAAACAATGTTATTGCTCGTGATGAACTGATTAAAAAATTGTATGGGCATTTTGCCAGGTGAAGTCTCGTTTCAGAGATAGGGGCCATTAATGTTGTGTCGATAAATTATTTTCTTTGACAGACAAAATTACTTATATCTTCCTAGAAATCTGGCCAATTTGAAGGAAAATAATTTTAAACAATAGCTAATGGAATTATTTTCACTTAATCTCGAAATGGTATTGAAGAAGTGAGTAAAGTTATTTATTTAATTTGCTTTGTGAATTGTGAAATAAAATTTGAATAATTTTTAGTATGTTTTTTCCAATGAGAAATATGCAGATATGCGCCTTGTGTATGGTGAAGCTGGAAGAAGTCGCACTATGCAGTCAGAATATTGTATGCAGAAAGGTATCTAAACAGACAACTTCCTGTTCAGCGGGGAAAAATGCAAGCGCTTGCACAAGAAGCTTCGTGGAAGCGCTTCCTTTGCGTTTCCCAGCGGGGAAAGGCAAGCGCTTCCACGAGGAGATTCGAGTTTGTTCTTGTTGTGCAATTTGAAAAATTTCTAAATTTCTTGCATCATGCCAGGATGTGAATGAAAAATTACGCCTTTGCTTTCT
>QYTT01093241.1:26892-43724 GCA_006980735.1 Dasypogon diadema
AACAATAAATCATCACCTTCACTATCACTGCTCATTTTCTGCAATCCTGATGGTCCTGGTTGTGGGTCACTCATTTTAGGGGCTAAATTGAAACCAACATAAAATTTTATTTTTACGCACTTCTAAGATAATTTTTATTTTAAACCAGTCTTCTCCTGACGGCTGCTTTTTCCATACTGACTGATAATTGCAATTCACTATCACTGCACACACGGTGTGCAACCGGTCTTTTTGGCTCGGAAATGCATTGCACACACGGTGTGCAGTCGGTCTCGAATGGGTTAACTTTCTCCTTCTGAATTTATACTATAAGCTTAAGCTTTTTCTTAGTAACTTTAACGGTAGTATGTAAGTGGACTTGTTCTGTTTACTATAGTAGTAACTTCATAAATAAATAAATAAAATGATGCCTGTTGTCAGTTATTGATTCCACTTTTGAAATGTCTCAAATATTTAGTTAGCTTGCACTAGTTAGGATTATGTTTAACGAACAGATTTTGTGAAGGGCAGATATTTTCCATTGTTTCTTTTTCTATTATTCTCTACTAGAGATTTAAGAACTGCCTCCACTTTTTTCCTTGAACATGCTACCCCTCGGTCTAGGCTTTATTTTCTTAAAAAGGAAACTCAACTAGATTTTTAATCGCTTTTTTTCTCCATAGAAACATGATCTATTGGCTATCGTCAGTTATTTTGCATATACTATACCCTGGCACGTTAAAAGCATTGTATTGGGCGTTGAATTTTCTTGGCTAACATTCCTTAACTGTTGCCGAATTCACCGGCGAATACGTCGGCGTTGAAATTTTGTTACCACGCTAAGGTCAATTCTCTTTTATGGCTTAACTCGGCTCATGGTAGCACCTAGCCCTTTGTAAATTGCACTATCCTATTCAGGTAGTACGAGAAGTATAGTAGGACAAGGAGAAAGTTATATACCATCTTGATTGGTGCAAATGGATGAAGGTAGAGATAGAGAATCTGATGGGTACGCATTATTCACGCAGTCTTCATATAAAAAACAAGTAATCTTTTTGTGATTAGATAAATTTTAAGAGAATTGGGATCATAGATAAAACATACAGAGTCTGGGAGTATTGAATCTCTGCAATAAAATAATTTCCTTCCAGAATACCTCCAGAAAGGCAACGACATGGAGAAAGCAGACAATATATCACAAACAAGTTCTATTGATGTAACTTACTTTTTGTTTATACAGGGTGTTCCGAATCAAGCTATTACCAAGTAAACAATGTTATTGCTTGTGATGAACTGATTAAAAAATTGTATGGCCATTTTGCCAGGTGAAGCCTTGTTTCAGAGATAGGGGCTATTAATGTTGTGTCGATAAATTATTTTCTTTGACAGACAAAATTTACTTATATCTTTCTAGAAATCTGGCCAATTTGAAGGAATATAGTTTTAAACAATAGCTAATGGAATTATTTTCACTTAATCTCGAAATGGTATTGAAGAAGTGAGTAAAGTTATTTATTTAATTTGCTTTGTGAATTGTGAAATAAAATTTGAATAATTTTTAGTATGTCTTTTTCCAATAAGAAATATGCAGATATGGGCCTTGTGTATGGTGAAGCTGGAAGAAGTCGCACTATGCAGTCAGAATATTGTATGCAGAAAGGTATCTAAACAGACAACTTCCTGTTCAGCGGGGAAAAATGCAAGCGCTTGCACAAGAAGCTTCCAGGAAGCGCTTCCTTTGCCTTTCCCAGCGGGGAAAGGCAAGCGCTTCCAAGAGGACCTTCGAGTTTGTTCTTGTTGTGCAATTTGAAAAATTTCTAAATTTCTTGCATCATGCTAGGATGTGAATGAAAAATTACGCCTTTGCTTTCTTATAACTTCGCTTCACTCTTAGAGCGTTTTTGATAAGTGCATGTGCAAAGTGATAGTTAGCGTGAGTGAACAATTTTTAGGTAAGTTAATTATTAATTAAATTTTAGACTTTAAGGAAAATATTGCTTATAGTACAGGGACAAGCCAATGTAAATCAATTCCAACTACTTTAAGATTTTTGAGGGGATGAAACAGGAATTTTTCATTTAACTATAACTTTATAAAATTTGCACTTTTATTTGTAAAAATCAGATTACCATATATTTAATATTTCACTGAAAACAATTTTCAAGTACAAACTTTCAACAGTGTTTTTCTCCTCAAAAATTTACAAAATATGTCTTCAAAAGAGTAGTTAAAACAAAGGAATTTGAAGCAGGCTAATTAATTTCAATATTTCTCTCTCTCCCGAACTAACGACGCAATAACGACGTTCTCACCTCAGAAGCCCTTGTGAGGAAACATGTTTAAAGCGCTTCTTTCTGCGGACATGCCTATGTAAAAAAGCAATGAAGTGGAATAGGAACGTGAAGCGCTCCCTGTTTCCAAAGAAGCGCTTAGATAGGACATTTGAAGCGTTCTTTTCCCCGCTGGGTAGTTTGCACACATTTGTGAATACGGACAGAAGACTTAGAGAGTATGGAAATTTCAGTGCGCGAAGGATTGACTAAGGAAGGCGTTCACAACAACGGCGTCATTTATACGAGAGAGTAATGGACCTTATTAGACGGGATCCTACCATCAGCATCAGAAGAATTGCAGCAAGACTACAGGAGTCGTCGACAACCATCTGGCGAATTCTGCACGAACATCACCATTATCCTTTTCATTTTCAACCGGTTCAAGCACTGAATTAATCGATTAAATTTTTGCCGTTGGTTGCGGCAGGAACACATGAATAATGTAATATTTATTTCTAAAATATTTTTTACCGAAGGACAATGTGGTTTATGCCCGATGGTGCTCCTGCGTACTTTTCTGTGCAAGTTATCCAATTTTTAAATAATATTTACCGCGAAAGATGGATTGGACGTAGAGGACCTGTTGCTTGGCCAGCACGGTCTCCTGATTTAACCCCATTGGATTTTTTTCTATGGGGTCATTTAAAAAATACAGTTTATAGTGTAGAATTAAATTCAAGAGAAGATTTATGGAATAGGATAGTAAGTGCATGTAGAAAATTAAGAACAAATAATGATCTATTTATTAGAATTAGGCAGAACTTAGTTCGTAGGTTAAATTATTGTATTGACGTAAATGGTAATCGCTTTGAACATCCACTATAAATAAAAACAATTAAAAATCATCACAATCATGTCTTTTATTTTAAGTCTGCTAAACAAATTAATTTTATAGCCTTCTTCTGTGTTTATCAGACTCTTATTGCCAGGTATGATTCATAACCTATTTTTATTAGTTTTGAGTTGTAATGTTGATGACGATACTACCTGAAAATGGATAGGGGTAGCTTGATGCGGTTTTTTGTGCTATTCTTTCGTATTAACTGAGAAACCAAATGTCGCTAATGAAGAAATTTTGTGATAAAAAGGATTTTTCTCGGAATTTTAACCTAAAGAAAAAAAACCCAAAAGCAGTACAGCTCTTTTTTTCCACTGAAACAAATAACAGGAAGGCTTACTAGTTTGAAATAGCTACTTCTATTAGCTATTGTTTAAAACTATTTTCCTTCAAATTGGCCAGATTTCTAGGAAGATATAAGCAATTTTGTCTGTCAAAGTCAATAATTTATCGACTCAACATTAACAGCCCCTATCCCTGAAACGAGGCTTCACCTGGAAAAATGCCCATAAAATTTTTTAATCAGCTCATCACGAGCAATAACATGGTGTACTTGGTACTAGCTTGATACGGAACAACCTGTATATATTTTATTTATATTTAATATCCACTGATCTACATTATCATTGAATAATTTCCTTCTCATTACTTAAGTTTTCAACACTATGATCGCGAGGAAATGAATTGATCTCAGCTCTCTAGGGAAACTCTTTAGGGAAACTAAATAAATCAAATAATGAAATTATATTAAATATCTTTAAATGAAAAATAATTTTTTGAATAATTAAAGAATATGCTTAGATACTTTGCATTTATTGTCATAAACTTAGCACTGATGCTGTACTGTGTCAGTTTTCATATGTTACTAACATTAACCAATGTAATATTAATATTAAATAATGTATCATTTATCAACTCATATGTCGGGTAAGATCTGATAGATAATAATAATTCCTTTTAAATAAATCAGTGGTCAGCACTAGGCTAACTGTTAACATATCCAATTCTAGAGACAAAGTTTTAGCAATAATATAAGTTACTTCAACTACATAATGCAAAACTGCTATTTCATAATAATGTATGTATGATAGTCTGCCCATGAATAAAAACAGACTAAGAAACTGTTCTTATTATAAATAACATAGTAATTCTTTTGTTACACTTAATCCGTATGTTCAGTACAAATCGCACTATTACTTGTGTATCGTTTCTGCTTGACAGAGGGGAATAAATATATAGAAAAGAGCTCAGAGGTGCAACCTGCCCCTTTAACATGAAGAATTACTCAACAGGTTGCTCGCCTCCATTAAGATTGTTAGAACAATAATTCCACACGTACCGGCGCTGCCTTACAATCAAAGTGGACGAGTGATTGTTCGGGCAGCGAATAAAAAACACTTAACGCATTTCTAGCTTGAATAGTAGACTAAAATTTCATAAATCAGTTCAAGAAAGACAAAAAGGCATGAGGCAATCACCATTCAATTATTATGCTGCCTTCGTTGCAGGAGAGGAAACGGACTACCACCGCCAGCGCTGCCACCAAGAAATAGTTGAGGCCAGCACTAGTTGCGCACCACATCGCCAAGTGCAGTAGCTCATTATGAACACCGAGAGCACAGGCTTCAAATAAAAAATAAGAAAAAATTGAAATATTATGCTCCTTAATGTCTTTGAACGAAATTCTAACCACCTTGACGGAATACGTAATGACGCGCAGGCACGTCGTCGCACCCGTATTTGAAGTCGTCGATCGTTCAACAAATGTAAATCATTTCTGACATTAAGGCATGCGCGCGCAAATCACTTTGTGGCCCGTCCAATCGAACACTGGCTCCATCTGTGCGCGCAAACACACGTGCGTTTTCCAAGGTGTGCGTTTCGCAGTGAATAAGAAATTGGTCGATTTTAACCGACTTTGGTCTGGGCGACGGTTAATAAAAGCGCAAGCACATGTCATAAAGTGCCATGCTGCATGCTAATACCGCGCGATCGACTTTAGGCCCAACTGTAACTACTGCCACCGATGTGTTATTGCTCATTGTCTACCAACGCTGACTCATTCATAGTTTATTGGACTCAGTTCGATGCACTTTTCGGTTTGATCGAATTTCAGGAAATTTTATAATCATAATCTGGCATCGTATAAATTATTATTAAAAACGCCTTCATTGAAACTCAATGTTAACGTAGCAGAAGTGCAGTAAGTGCAACTCCGTGTAGAAGATTTGTGCTATTACACCTTTTTGGACTCTAAGCCTACTTTCGTTCTCATGTAACCATCGATACGTACAGAGATGTCTTCTAAATTACGAATGCCATTTCCAGGTCTACTTTCGTTGTTAATTATGTAAGCTTAAGGTAGACTGATGTTAATTCACTCATTCATTTTATATACTTTGGTGAGGTAACGACCAGATTTACAATCTTTTATTAGCATCATTTAAATAAGGCAAAGAAAAATAAAACACCGCAAGGGCAAAATGGAAAGCTAACTTACAATTTAAAGTTATTAACAAAAGAGGAAAATTTTCAGCTATTTCTTTTTGCCTAAGCTCAGGGGACAACCCTATGATGCACACAGCACGGTTTTGCGGAGGAAAATTAGGGAAGAGGTGATAGGGAAATATTAACCTAACAAATGTTGCAAGTAAGCCACAATTTTTTGGCATGAAATTTTTACTGTGCAACATTCCAATGGCTTCGCAAGTGCAGTTCTCGTCAGCAGGACAACTGGTACTCAGATAAATCGCGGCCTGCTCTGCAGATTTCGAACCCACGCCCACAGTGGAGAAAATCTACAGACGGAAAGGTTCTGGCTCCTTGAATATAATGGGGCACCGACAGCTGAACGTCAGAACTTCCAAGAATATTATTGAGATACGAAATTGCGGTATTAAAATTCAGCGAAACATACTACCATATCAAGTAGTGAGGCTACGAGGTATCAAATAACATATGTAAGAAATATAGCGCTCTTCATTTGAAACAAGTATCTAATAAACGTGCTGGTAACGCGAGGGACGCATAGACGGAAAATATAAATAATGTGCACTGGTGAGACTTCGGTGGCAAATTGGTGGCACTTACAAGAAAGCCCCAAAATCAAGAGTAATAAAAGGAGGATGAAACAATACGAATAAATTTATATAACAATAAAATGAGTGCGCCGAACAAGCTTCAAAGCTCGTTTTGGGAAAAATATGTTCGAATGATGTTACAATATCACGAAGTATACAGAGAAAGTAGATTCACAGATAACTTTAAACAGTGAGAAAAAGAAACATTCTAAAGGCATTTAAAAGATCTTCTTGGGAAGACATAAGCTCTTCTTTTCCATATCCCAATCCATTTCTTTCTTTTTTTATATAGGCATGTCCGCGGAAAGAAGGCCTTTTAAAGGAGGTGTTTTTCCTACAGAAGGACATCTTTACAGCTCCTTTTGAATGAATTAGAAAGGAATTTTGAATTATAGACATTTCTATTTATTGGCTTTCTTTAACTATTTTTAGCAGTTCTCCCCTTAGTACGTTATATGATTTCATTTCTTATTTCTTTAAAGTGTGTGCCTCCTTAAAAAATTTAACGCGATAGAGTCAATAAATTCCCGGAATGATCGCCTACATTCATTTATGTGTTCGTTGGAGGGGATATATCTTTTTTTTTGAGGTTGGTAGCACTAGAAAGCAAAACACACAGCCATCTGGAATTCAGTTCCGTTACTGTCGGCGTTAGCTGCAGATCATTTCTGCCAAAGCGAAGTTTTCATTCGTCTGATTTTGAAATGTCATCTTTAGAGCAGCGTGCAACCATCAAATTCTGCGTTTTGCTCGAAAAATCACTTTCTGAGAGGGCACATGGTGCTTTCTTTACGACTATCAGACAAAACGTCAGTCAAGTGAATAGAAAACAAAAACATCACCAAGGAAGGAGAAATTTCGCTTGGACAAAAGTCGAGGGAAATTGACGTTGGAGATGTTTTTCGATTACAAGGGCGTCATTCACTACGAATTTATTCCTGAAGGCCAAAGTGTCAATAAATAACTTTACCTGGAGTTCTTTAAATGACTACGAGAAGCAATCAGACGAAAACGACTCGAAAAGTGGGCAACAAACGATTGATTCCTTTTACAGGACAATGCTCCACCACATCGCGCTCTGATTGTGAAAAAGTACCTTGCCAGGCAAAGTGTTACCACTCTGAAACAGCCTCCTTATTGCCAGCGGATTTTTACCTGTTTCCACGACTGAAAATGAAATTGAAAGGACACTGTTTTGTGGATTCAGATGAGGTGATCGAAAATGCGACAAAGCAGCTAAAGGGGCTCTCAAAAAATAGATTCCAGGAGTGTTTTGAACAATTATACAAACGCTGGAAGAAGTGTGTGGATGCAGGAGAAAAGTACTTTGAAGGCCACTAAAGTAAAATTATTGTTCTATTTTTTAATAATTTGTAATTGGCCGATTCCGGGAACTTTTTGACCCTACCACGTACAAAAAATGAACTTTTAATTTAATTCGAAAAACTGTAGCTTTTAACGGGACACCTTCTCTGCAAAAGACACCACTCAAATGACTAAATTTCGATTCATGCTCACTGCACTTGAATGATAATTTTGTTTTCTTATAAGAGACTTCAAACATCTCCAACAATCCTCCTAAAATCCCTCTTGGAGAGGTCTTTTCGAATTTTAAAATCATTCTATATGCATCCTCAGAGAAGAACTTCTGACATTTCCCACTGGGCAGAAACGTACAAACTGAATATTCTAGAAAAGAAGATACCAACATATGCCTATATAATTGTCGAAACATCAAAGCATCCATAAAAAGTTACTATGTTGTGTGCATTCCTTGCTGGCGGAATCATTTTGTTTTTGAAAATGATGCTGAGAATTCGGTCATATTGAATGGCGAGTGCCACCGCGCAATGTTAAACAACTTTTTGTGGCCAATATTGGAAGATTATGATATGTGGTTTCAAGAAGATGGCGCCACATGTCACACAGTCCCCGAGACAATGACTCTCAAAAATGAAAACTTTACTTATCGCATAATCTTCCGAAACAGTGAGGTCAGTTGGTCACCGAGATCTTGCGATTTGACACCGTTAGACTTCTTTGGGACTATCTGCAGAGTATAGTCTATGTCAACAAGCCAACCACCATCCAGTAACTCAAAGACGAGATTTCACCACGCACTGATGAGATTGGGGAGCAGTTATGTCGAGATGTTATAAAAAATTTTTATATGCGGATCGACGTGTACCGCCGGAGCCGTGGCGGACATTTGGCACACACACCTAATTTTAATTTCACACCTAATTGTAATGAATCAGATAACATGTTACATTAAAGAAGTCTTCATTTTTGTATAGCACTAATTTTTAATTAACGTTTAACATCGATCCCTCTTATTGTAACACCCTTTATTAATAAAATAAAGGTTCAAGTAAAGCTATGAAAGTTCGACCTTTTTTCACTTATCCCTCAAAGTTTTTATTAATTTTTTGGTTAACATATTTAAAAAAAATGTGTCTTCTTGTTGAAAAGGTTTTCAAACCCTGCGGCCATATTTGTACAATTCAAACCTTGAGCTCTTGATCGTTATAATGCTATCCATTGAATAATTGCAATGTATCTCCTCTGGATTCGAAATTCTTTTTGAGAATACTTAAGTATTTGCAACAGTTCATTATATTGTCAATAAAATAAATATTAATTCACTTGCCATAGGGCTTCTCATAGGAGAAGCAGCTCCAGACAAGAACAGATCCACGTCCATGCTGAACGGTTGGAGTTATGGATCGGATACGTTTTACTCTACACGACACGTCGAACACTGAGAAGTAAAAATTAAATTTGTGTGTCTTTTACTAAAAATTACTTTTCGCCATAATTCAAAAAGTTCGTCAAGATATTTTTTCGCAAAGACATAGTTTTTAATTATTTTTGAAGTAGTAATATATGTTTTTCTTATGATTGTTCTTTCACGCTACAAAGTGGGATGCGTATTATTTGATATTATTTGTATTGAAAATGCGCTGAAGTTTTCTCTTATGTAGCAGTATTTTTCAAAACACCATTTAACATATACTAAAATAAATAAATCAACTTTCATTCAACTCGCCATAACCATAACTAAAAATAACTGAAAATCTACGAAAACAGACAGTATAACAGTATCTTAAATCCTTCAAGATTAACCGACCGATTCCAATCCAAGTCTTCGTCTTCGTCTTCATCTCATTATAAAAAAATGTAACGTCACACCGAGACAACTTGGAGCTTGGCTAGTTTGTATAACACTTCATGAAGTTAACTTTTGAGTTGACTTCATGCAAATTATGAATAGGATTTATTCAAGAAAACGCATATTCTTTTGTGTTATTGTTGATTTACTATAAGCTAATTGCTTTTACAATTCAAATCAAATGATTCGAAGCAAAAATAATGAGTAATTTCCATCAATTTCTACCTAATAGGCACATTAGTCTTAACCATGGAAGATGAACGAAATGTCAAAAATCAAGCAAAGCAAGCCAATTGGAACGAGCTTGCTTGATGCTCATTTCGATCTGACGTCACTAATTGTTATAACGAGACTAAGGCGAAGGCTTTTGTTTATGTATTTTGTACACATTCTTTCGTGAGTTGTATAGATATGTGCACATTTATTTAAAAGTAAATTGTTCAATAAATTATATTTTAGAATCATGTCCCCCAACAAGCTATTTGTTCATATAAAAAATCCGTTGGTTATCGATCGAATGCAGGTATACCAGGACTTTTTTGGCTAATTGTGTATTATCAACAAAACATAATATGAAAGGGCCGATTCCAATTTGTGACGTTAGACCGAGACAACTTGGAGCTTGGCTAGTTTGTATAACACTTCATCAAATCAACCTTTGAATTGACTTCATGCAAATTACGGATATAATTTTTTGTTTTAATTTTTATTTACCACAAGCTAACAGCTTTTACAATTAAAATCAAACGATTCGAAACAAAAGCAATGTGTAATTTCCATAAATTCCTGCCTAATAGGCACACTAGTATTAATCATGAAACGATGAACGAAATGTCAAAAATCAAGCGAAGCAAACGAATTAGGACAGCTTTGCTTCGTCTTGATCTCGATTTGACGTCAGACCGATATCAAGATCAGACGAAGACTTGAATTGGAATCGGCCCTAAGAATATAACTTATGCAGGAAAAAGAAACAGGAAAGAAGAAGAAAGGTTGAAACTTAAAATAATTCAAGAAACATTTACGTATTAATTTGTTCGATGAGTTCTCCAATTAAAGTAGTGCAGGGCGTTAATCAGTGAAGTGTTGACATATAGTTGAAATGGAGCTAGTGTTTGGTACAGGCGTAGTTAGTGCAAAAGTACAAAAGTATAAAAAAATAAACATATCCAAGGATCCCTGGCAAAGACATGGGAGTTATGAAAAGCCCTTAACCAATAACCAAATCGATCATAATCTGGAGGAGATTAAAGAAATTGATCAAAGTATTAAAAAATAAGGGAACTTTGTGTAAATTGCTATACAACAAAACTGAAGCAATTTAGAAGCCAGCAAGTATCATCACCAAAAGATCGTTTATATATTATTCAAAGTGATGGAAAAATTGTCTACACAACGTACATTATGCCACTGTTGATGTGTAAATATGCCGTAATCTTCGGCGCAATATTTTACGTAGGTAATGTAATCTATATCAACGATGTAGACAATGAATATTACATAAAATAAACTCTCAAATGAACTTGACAAAGTGTTAAACGTAATACGTGAATAAACTTAAGATATCCTATTAGCGCTACTATCAAGCAGATGCATTAGCATTAGTTGTATTTAATGTAGACAGGTTGTTGGATTTCCGGGAAATATTTGAAAAATACGATTATTATTTAATATTATTAATATTAATTAGTTTCAAGGGGATGTAAGGTTTCAGTTCTGAGGAATTCTGGAAGATTTAGCAACGGAAAACTGCAGCTTTCCCTATCGAATACTAAGAGGAAGAAGTTTTCTTAAGGGAATATGTATTGTTTCTTCTCGTGCTGCTATTTATAAAAAGCGGGAATTACAAAAGTATACAAAATCTTGAGTATCTATCGTTTCTTCATAAGCAGATTTGATAAATTTTTCATATCCTTTTCTTACTGGCAGTTTAAAAATGTTTAATTAACAGAGACAATGAGAAAAATTGCATGTGTCTGATACTTGTGAAAGGTACCTTAGAAAATCTATGTCATTTCTCAAGCAAGCATATTATATTTCTACCTTAGACACTTTATAGAGAAAATCTGTATCGTAAACTAATTAGAGACAGCATAAACCAAAGCATACACAACGCTTTCGTTTTCTATAGCTGCATGTTCTTTGTGCTCAAGGTATAATTGTCTCTTTTTTAAGTATAAATTTAAAATCATGTGTTAAAGACAATTTTTCACTGGGCTAGAAAATGAAGTGCTTTTTTTATAGAGACATCAATATAAATAAGATATATAGTGTGATGCATCATTTTCCTTAAGTTTAGCTGTCCCATTCTACGAAGTGGAAGATCAAAATACGCTATAAGTAAACATGATACATTTATCAAATGCTGCATTGTTTATAATTATCCTATTTATATTATAAAATTTAACGGAACTAAAATAGCAAACTGTATCTAATATGTACTTAACGTGGCCATTTTCCAGTTTATTTCTATTTCTTTAGTTAAGAAATACTTCAGTACTTTCTTCACTACTTTCTATCAATGATACATAGATAATCCGATCGTTGGATATGTTTAAATCTATTGTCTCGAAATAATAATAATAGTAGTTAATTAACAGAAGAATTCAGATACAATACTCATTACTTTGCGCTACTCCAAAAGAGAAAAAAGAAAAAACTCATACTTTGTTAATTCATTTACATATTAGTGTAAATGAATTAAAAAAGTTGATTTGAATGCAATATAATAATTTAAGAAAACAAAATACAAAAGCTGAAGTTGAAAGAAACAGATCTTACATAATAACAAACAAAAGAAGGAAAGAAAACAAACTCGAATTGAAAACTAAGATGAAGTAAAAAAGTCTAAAGCATTCGTCTTGAAGTCAGCAAGCCCACCCAACTCGCGAATGGCTAGGGGAAGGTTATTCCACACACACTAACACCGTGGACGAAGAAAGTACATAAGCTAAACAAAGTATGATATCTTGGAACAAGAAGTTGCTTAACTCGGCGTGAAGACAAAAACCGAATGCAGGATTTAAGGTAGGTAGGGCAGCTACCCTTCACAATCTTAAACATAAAAACGCATAAAAGAAAGTTTAAATTGCTATTGAAAGAGCAACCTAACACCTATTTAGATAAGGCCGAAATGTGACCATAACGGCGAAGCCCAAAAATGTACCTAACACAGACATTAAAAGCTATATTAAGCTTTCTACGACTTATACTGTCAATATTACAATAAACCGAAACTCCGCACTGCGCCAAAGATTTTTCAAGATTCCATAGATCCTTGATGTTACAGAATTTACGTGATAATGCCAACACATTTTGGCACACATAAACATACCAAGATTTTTTACTACATCACTATATTCAATTTGAATATCGTCCAAGACTAGGTTGGCAATGCTGACGAATCAAAAACCCGATCAAAGATGATACTCTGAGTTTTAGACGGATTTAACTTAAGCTTGTTATTCAGGGCCCCCCTCGAAGATCTACATTAAGGTCAGATATGGCCTTTACCATATGATCAAAAGGACTCGAGAGTAGTAGCTGCACATCTTCAGCATATAGCAGGATCGAGCAGTGCTTCGGTACAAATACTAAATCATTGATGTATAACACAAACAGCAATGGTCCTAAAATAAATCCCTGAGGCACACCCGAAGAGACTGGTAGTAAATCAGAATAATTTCAGTCCTTTGCATTCGATCGCTAAGATATGAGAGCAAAAAGTTAGCCGCAGAAATACTAAAGTGGAATTGGCTAATTAGTGTATTATAGAGGATGAAATGGTAGACACAATCAAATGCTTTAGAAAAGTCTAATAAACAGAGAATAGTAGGCTGCCTAAGTTCAATGTTATGTCGGACAGATTCGACCAAACAAAAAAGAGTAGGAATTTTGCTGTGCTTAGGCCTGAAACCTGATTGATTATCACAAATCAAATTCAAAAAATCAATAAATTCTTTCACTTTATTAAAAAGCAGTCATTCCAAAATTTTCGAGAGGACCGGAATTAAACTAGTAAGCCTAAAATCAGATAGCCCAACTGGAAACTCTTTTTTCTTAATGGGTAGAATTTTGTATATTTCTCATTGACCTGAGAAATAAGCATTGGTGATAGCCGTATTGAATAAATGCAAAATTGCTTTGATAATGTATAGTAAAATAAGTTTAAGAAAGCGCACATCAATATTAGGTGCGTTCCATTGGCACGTACGAAGTACTCGCTAGTACTTGGCTCTGCTCGCAACTACCCCTACCCTTAGTCACAAGCAGATGAGCAGAGTACTTGGTAGAAATAACGCAGAAGATTTCCGCTAGGGTGCTTTAAATTTTATGTAGCTTACAAAATTTGTGAGAACTGTCATTTTGCGTTTGTTTTGAAGTTGAAATTGAGGAAAAAGCTCTAGAGGATTATTCGAAACAGTGAAATTTTCGATTATTAATTAAATAATAAAAAGTGCTGCACTTAATTTAAAATAAAAAATTGTAATTAGTAATTCTGAGGTAATATATATAATATATATAATCGCTGCAAAAATGGTATTTCAGTTCTTCCTTATGGGTTATTGCGCTTTTAGAAAGTAGTTCATCCAGCGGAAATAGTATTCTTTTCGAATCTACATCATTATCTTCATTTTCGTCTACCTCTGAGTCAGAAGAAGATGTAGGTAGCCAGAGTAGAAAATTACTTGACTGTTGTGGAAAAATACACCAACTTGCAGTTTAAACAACACTTTTGCATTAGTTGGGCCGTCGCTGAAAGACTTAGAAGTGAGAAATTTGAAGAATAATTTACCAAAACCAAGTTTTTCATTATTTTATATTTTTAGATGAGTACCGAATTTATAGACAACGGTGGGCGTCAGGAATGTGGACCAGAGTGCGAAATTTATATCACACTATGGTATATGACAAATACAGAGACCTATCGACAAATTTCGGATAAATTTTATGTAACCCGGAACTCTGTATTTAGGATTTTACATCGAACTGTAGAGTAGTTTATTCTGCAAAGTCTCCAAAGTGTAGGGTTGCCAGTTGTACTGATTTAATCAGTATACTGTACTTATTTTCAAACTTAGAAATTTACTTGTACTGATTTCGTATAATTTTAATTTCAGTACGTAAATGTACTGATTTTGTAAGAAATAAGATTGTTTGAAACGAGGGCTAATGTGTTTTTGGAAAGTATTATCACTTTTTAGAAAAGAATTTTGATTTTTATACTAATAATTTCGAAAAGCTTAGTATACTTTCTTTGGAGGAAATTCCTAATTTTAAAGATATTTTAGACATTGTTCAATGTCTCTGATGAATATGTGGTTTTAAGATCATTCTTATCTCAAGCGGGGCCATCTAATTTAACAAAATTATCTGTTGAAGAAAAGTGTATTAAATTTTTTGAGTACGGTGAAAATAATAATTTTAGAAAAATTGAAAATTTGGAATCCGAATTAATTGTTAAAACTAATTGCAAAATGTCTTGAAATGCCTTGACAAAATTCTTTTAATTTCTTAAAGGGAGAAGAAGGGAAGCATTTTGTGAAGTTAATCCAAACCAACGATAAATATAAAGAGGCTATTTGATCTTTATACATTTTAACTTTTTTTCTTTATTGTTAGTATGAGAAGTATTATAACACTGAAGAAATAAGAATAAAAGTATTTAGAGTTCGTTAACGTTTTTTTTTGCTCGAAAGATTTTGTCCCAGAAAGTACAACTGATAATGAACGAAAATCTTTGAACTCAATGTACTGATTTTTGTCAGTGCCAGATCTGATAACCCTACCAAAGTGGCTAACAGAGGCAGAAATGCAGGCGAACCAAGCAAATTTCGCGAGGATGAACAACTTTCCGAGAATCATAGGAGCGATTGACCGCACTCACATACGGATAAACATCCCAAAACGACATAAGGAAACATATTATAATCGGAAAAAATATTACAGCATTCTACTTCAAGGGATTGTTGATGCTGACAAGAAATTTATGGATATACACTGCGGTGAACCGGGATCTATGCATGATGCCCGTCTATTCCGCAAATCCAATTTCTATGCGGAAATCAACATGGAAAGAAATTTAATTGTGCAAGATGGTATTTTGCTTGGGGACTCTGCTTACCCTGAAATGGATTATTTAGTTCTACGCTTCAAAGACTTGGGGAATTTAATGCCAAAAAAAGGAAATTTAATTATTTGCATTCGACAAGAATCGTAGTTGAGAATGCATTTGGGCTGCTAAAAAGCCGCTTTCGCCGATTGAAATTTTTTGAAAGTTCAAGCATAGGTTTCGTCACAAACTGCGTAGTAATAGCTGCATGTGTTTTGCACAACATCTGCGTTGAAGGTAATGACATCGATATTGCGGAAGATCCCGAAGAAACGTTAGCAGAGGAAGAATCGGCAACAGAGGAACCAATTATCCGCAACGCAAGAATTATGGGAACCAGACAGCAATTATACACCGAGCTAGATAACCAAGGACTACTAAATTAAGAAATTCAACAAGTTTATTATAATAAAAACTAAAATAAAATAACAAAAAAACCTCCTTGGCGCAATAAAATTAAATACTGTAAAGTAGTTCAGTTCTTTGTTTTTTTAGTTTTTCTCCCTAAGCACAGCCATTAACATCTCGTGTCTTTCCGCTCTAGCTTTGTCTTTCCTATCCAAATTTTTTTTTAGCATTTTCCTCTTTTTTCTTTTTTCTTCATAATATTTCTTCTTTATTAAATAAGATAAATTATTTCGTCTTTGTTCTGCACTTTTCTTCACCTTTTCGGCACTAGCAGGCTTTTCACTTTCATTGTTCATTGACGCAGGGGTTGGGTGCTTTTGAACTCCTACACTCAGTGCATGATTTGAAGAAATGAGTGCATTATCGTAGAAAATAGCATCCATTTCTTCCATGTAAATAAATTTTGTACAGCTCATACCCGTTTCTCTGTCCTTTGCGCTTTTGTAGGCGCGATAAATACTCTTCCACTTTGTTTCCATTTGCTCGACAGTTGTAGCTGAAATCTAAAAACAAACTTCTCCTATGTAGATACACAAAAGAAATATTTTAACAGAAATAACTTACAAGAAAATTCGGTGCTTCCAAATCTGTTAAAATGCATTTTATTTCTCGTTTGGAAGTACTCATCTTTCCGATTTTGGTAAACTGTTATCAAGGCTTTTCCCTCGGTATATGTCCAATTTTTGATATTCCTCATTCCTTGACTTTCTTTTTCCTGAATAATAAATATTTTATAAGTTAACGCAACACAATATTAGTCACAATTAATTTCTTACCATCTTGATTGCACAAATATGTCCCTTCCTCTAGAAAATTAGGTTATGTTTTGCTTCTGTCAAATAAAAGTTGTGTTCCATTCGGCTTCTACCCACAAGTACTTGTGAGTACTTCGTACGTGCCAATGGAACAC
>QYTT01093241.1:44009-56880 GCA_006980735.1 Dasypogon diadema
ATTTTGGTAAACTGTTATCAAGGCTTTTCCCTCGGTATATGTCCAATTTTTGATATTCCTCATTCCTTGACTTTCTTTTTCCTGAATAAAAAATATTTTATAAGTTAATGCAAAACAATATTAGTCACAATTAATTTCTTACCATCTTGATTGCACAAATATGTCCCTTCCTCTAGAAAATTAGGTTATGTTTTGCTTCTGTCAAATAAAAGTTGTGTTCCATTCGGCTTCTACCCACAAGTACTTGTGAGTACTTCGTACGTGCCAATGGAACACACCTATTATGCCAGAATGACTTCAATAAGTGTGACATTCCGAAAACTGGAAAGACTATCACCATCACTAATACTCGGATGGAGAAGCAGGGGTTGTGTGAAGTTGCAGACTAGAAGTTACTAACAAAGTAGGTATTTGGGGTCCACTTGATACTAAAAGTTTGGAAGCCTGGACAATGCCAGCTTCCTGTTGTTAGGCTGTTACAACGATCACCTATCGTTAATACTCCCTAAACATGTTCTGAAAGCCATTATTATTGTTATTTAAAACAATTAGATATGAAATAAAAGTAATTTTATGTTGATAGAACAATATCAGTTGCTTACGGCAGCCGGTCGCCGTGCCATCCGACGACTTTTTCCTTATTGTTGACGAATCGAATTGTAGCCGTTTTTTCACAGGTTCTATAAGATGGTAGACTGGAATTACCTTTAATTTTCCTTACTATCAGACATCCCCACGAGCAGTGGTTTTCTCACTTGCCCTTTCTTTAAACTTTTTAATTATAAGTCGTTCATTTATACATTTTATATTGCTTGACATTTTTTTTGCGCTTCATTCCACTGTTAAAATCACCGATTACACCCAACTTCAGTTTGACTAGAGTTTATTTAATTCACTATTGTTATTTCACAGAATTACTTAATCTAAATCGAGCAAGCTAATATGCTTAAAACTGATGGAGTTGATATATAGTAAATTGAAATTACCGATCGACCGATTGTTCATACGAGGGAATGGAAAATAAATATTTTAATAAAATACAGACCTAATCCTCCTCCCTTAAAAATTAGGAAAAAACCTCAATTTTGAAAAGATTGACGCTTACAAAATTTTGCTCTTTCAGCATGGACACCATCATTCCAAGATGTGGTCTAAAACTCAATTTCGCAATAATGAGGGTAATGCTTGAGTAATAAGAATAATTATGTAAATATAAGCAAATGATCAACTTAAGCCTTCCTTTTCATAGAACAGTAAGAATAATTCACTATTTTCCAAATGTTCAAATGTTCCTTAATGTCCAAAGAAGGATCAATGCTAAAATAAAAATTTAAGACAATTTGATACCATTCATTTTTAAATAAAACCCTTGCAAAGGTTTTACAAATTATTTATTGAACAGTTTTTCAACGCCTTATGCATTTTCGAAACGCATAAGGTGTTGCAAAACGTCTACAAGTGCTTCTATTAAAAATTGAATAGAAAAAAGTTCCACCAAGGGTCATAAAGGAAATCTAGTGATAAATTTGATACTGCTAGTTCCATCTGGTGACTGTGATTAGTACCCATCTGCTTCTCGCTCTCTTAATCGCCACAGTTCAGTGCAGACCCCACCTGATGATAAATCTGAGAAGTAAATAAGTGCGGATTATTATTCCCAATTAATGCACTCTGATTGGCCAACTTAATCCACTCCCATTCTCATACTTTTTCGTTTTGCATTCCTCCTATGTACAAGTAAAGGTTCTCTCACGGTTATCTCTCAATGCCAGCGAAGTTATGTAAGAAACGTGAGCAAGCGGTGAGAGATTTGATGGGGCGATCACTGATCGAGGTGAGATCGAATGTAAATTGCGCGTGCAACCGCAAAGGTCTCCTGGGTTGCTGCTTTTTTCGCGACCGCTGGATGTACGCAATTTTGCCGAAACATTTCACAAAAAACGAAAAAGTGCACAAAATCGTAAACAAAGTCTGTTAGGTTGTCAGCCGGGCATCACGGAAATGTACCTGTCGAGCGCACCTAAACACAGTCAGGGAGGCTGTGTTCATTCACTCACCTCAAGAAAGTGAAATCGTGAGATATGCGCGATTGCACCGGACGGCTCCACCAGTTGGGCCAAAGGAGGAAAAACGCCGTGGAGAGGTCAAGCTTTTCGGTGTCATTCAATTTGCTTTGAACATGTGTGTTTGGGGTTCACGGCTGTTAATTATTTACAGATAATTTCATTACTTTTCTTAATGGTCTAAGACTGAGCTGTAATAAGGAAGAGGCAGTGACATGTGATGGACGTTCGGCGCTATTGTAGCATGTGCCGAACCGAATCCGAGGACAAAAGCGCTCAAACGGGACGCTTCGCTGTGGGAATACGCTGAACTTAAACTTTCCAATTTTTCTGGTTAATATCAGATTATTGATTATTCCCGCGGTTAAATAGATAATTGTTGTCGGCTTTTCTATGTTTTGTTTGTGAAATGAAAACAACGGCGCTTCTCAGATATCAACAGCGCAAAGAGAAAAATATTTTGAAAATATTGATTTTTGAGAGGACCTTCCTTTACGTTGTATTGTTCTTAATTAACTTCAAATTGTATGGACAAACGCCTTATTATTCCACTAAAAATGCAACAAAAATAGAGAAGAATGATACTGCTTGAATTGGCGTCCCCAATGCAAGAATCATTTTAATGAAATTTTAATGAAAATGAGATTTTGATTCAGCAACATTAAGAAATATGCAGGAATCAAATATATTCTGAGCATAATATTATTATGAAAGGTCCACTTAAACTGTTTTTGCATTGCGGTCTTCAACTGTCTTTTAATGCGTACGCATTATTTTTAATTTCATCATATTAAATATGTCTTCAAAGCAATTTATAACGTAACAATCTTTTACTTCTTGAAAATTAGTGAGACAAAGAAATTCTTCCAGAATTATCTTTAATCAGATAAATTTTTCTAAGGTATTGCCTATGCGTGCAGCACAGCTGGAGTCGGACCCACGGCTAGAGAGGAGAAAGTCTACAGACGTGAAGCCAAAACTAAGTGGTGAGGTATTCGCTATATGTGAAGAAGATCCTTGCACGCATTTTGTTGCTAGTAGAACAAGTGGTATTCCTTCGACGATACTAAATTTTCTGAGAAAAAGTGCGAATTTCCAGCTGTGGATTTCTCCACTACAGAGCGTAACCTTTTGTTAGTCTCATTAAGCAATTGCTTAGAAACTTAGCCCGATTTTCATGCAGAGCTGAATTGATCTGAAAGAGCTAAAATCTCAGTAAACACAAATAGAAGATACCTTCTAGACAACGGAGTATGCTCTCGGAGAGGAGACAAAAACCTTTGCTACCATGGCAAGTAGGAAAATTCCATAAAAGTGGCTGCAGGATAGTTTATCTAGGATGTAAAACATGTAAAATAGATTAGACGTCGAAATTTAAAATGAGCTTCAGTGAAAAATGCATAAGTCTTCCGAAAAGAAGAGGAAATTAATGAATATAAACTTACAATAACTTCCAGCAAAGCAGAAGATGTTATCGTTCATGTGTGGATGGAGACTGAGATTTTCAGTAGTAATAAATGGATCAGGAAAGTCTGCAGCTATGAACATAAACGCAAGAGAACGACCCCAGTATAATCCAGTTTTAAAACTATTTGGGCTATCTTGGAAAGAATCTCTAGAAAGAAGCCAAAAGGGAGAGCGAAACTGAAAAGCTATTTCTTTCCTTTATGCAATGAAAGTACGCCAACGAAAAAAAGGAAGGAATATGTCGGCTACGTTCAAAAAAGGTTGGATTTGCGTGTGCGTAATTTAAAAAAGCAGTAAAATAGTTGAGGTGGCACATTACCACTTATAGAAGAGCTAAATCTTTATTATGGATTAGCAAATCGTCAACATACCCATTCGGTGGAAGATATGAAAAAGCCAATATGGAAAATGTGCTATCATAAAATATCCACGGATGAAATACCGATTCACCTCTATTGTCTACCAGGACCAGATTCATGGACTGAGTGGGCGTAACCGAAGCTACCGGAACTTTAGCTGACTTTCATCATGAACCATTATTAGCGAAAGCTGCCTAGTTAAGTAGTTAAGAGTTTCAACTCTATACTGTGGGAATTCATCGTCAAACATATATTTTTAGGGGTCAAAATTGCACAAATTGCTATGCATATTATACGTACGTAGTGTGCTCCAAGTATTCGTGGCTTTTTTTTGGAGTGTAGCCAAAGCTATATCCTATGATGCTATAGCACAGTCTTGGCAAAAGGGAAAGTAGGAAGAGGATAAGTTTACTAATAACTACCTAGCATATCTATTATCCGTCACGTATTGAGTAAAAAAATATTTTTGAGTTTACTCTACAATAAAGTTAAAATATTGGCAAGGGTAACATGCATATATCGTAACAAATAAAAGTTTATTTAATTTAATTATTTTTTAATATTTAGTGCGTGATAAAAGCGTGTTTTTTCGTTTTATTCTTAACTATATTTTATTTTACACTTTTTAGTCTTAAAATATCTTTGACATGTTTATTACGGATTCAGAATACATTTAAAGTTCGCTTAGTTAGCATTTTTAGCAGTTCCGCTTCTCGGGCATTTCATTGGCTCTATACTGCCTCATGTACAGATTTGACTGTATTTTTTTCACTTTTCTGTCTGCCTCACTCAATTCCGCTTGTTTTTCTTTGCGCTTTTGTTTTTCCTTTTCTAATCGTCGTTTTCTTTGCGTTGCTGTTTTCAATGGTTTGTTTTTTGTTTTGTTTGTATTCATTTTATTCCCACGAGTAGCGGACAATTCAACGGTCGACCCCCCCAGTGGACCGAGTAAGGCGGCAGGGTTGCGCCCGGTGCCCTGAGGTAATGCTTGCCAGAAATGACACTTTTTACCACCGTCGTACCATTCAGCCCTCAGCATGTTTCTCACCTTGGCTTAGGTGGAATCTCATATCCCACAGCATTAAATGAACTTTAGCACTTTCTCCTCCATCCTCAGACTCTTCTTCACCCATTTTAACTTTTCGTTCCGTTATAGATAAGACAAATTTGTCCGCCATCTTGGGGCGTCCGCTACATTGAATTTAGTTTGACGTCATATCATTTTTCGTATTCTTCCCAGCAAACCTTTCCATTTGATACCCATATCATGATGGTAGATAAGACAATTTTGTCCGCCATATTGAATCTAGTGTGACGTCATTTCATTTTTCGCATACATAGTCATCCAAACTAAACGTGTATGCAAAATTTCAGATAAATGGGAAACCAGAAATTTGGTCAAATTTAACTTCCACACTGAGAGAAATTTTAGCTAGATTTCACATAATTTATATATAGACCCCGCTATAGGATATATGACATTTGCGGACAGTGGCGATTATAGCTGAATTTCCTATAATTATATATCAAAGCGAATATAGCTATAATCTCAATATAGATGACACGTATAAACATGTGAATATTACTTCTCACGATATTCAAAATTGCAAAATTTACAATTTCCTATCGCCGGCATTACACAAGCAAGTTTAAATTTTGCCATAAAGTATAGCAGAAGACAGTTTTTATAGGACACTGTGCTACATATTTTTGCACTTCTTCCTTCTAGTTTTTAACCAACTGCAATTTAATATCTCAGTACGTGCTATGCAGATGTGAATTTAGATCATATGTCTATATCTCTGTTTAATATCCATATAATAACACATTTCACATCTTTGGAAATATACATACCATTTTATCGGAAAAATGAAGAAAGTCACTAGAACATGTGATATATTTATTATAACTGTAATTCTATATCAATAATATATATGAAAAAAACTTCTTTGTTTTACCACACACTTTTCTTCCAAGCTCACAATAACTATGGCGTTAAGTAATTTCGTGACTGCTTTACTCGGTAATTTTTCCATATAAAAAAATAATTTTGCATCGCACATAACTTTGGAAAAGTGTCAAAATTAGAACTAAGAACAATATTGACATATTTAATAATGAAAGTCACGACAATGTGACTAAAAGCTGCACCCTTCCTTATTTCACTACCTTTATAAATATTTCTTATTATATTACTCAATGTATAATCTCCTCTGTTCTGGTCCAATATAAAAGAACACAGCTATCAATTGCAATTTCAGACAACAAAGACGAAGCACACATTCACAGAAATCTAAACTTGCATCAAGAAAATGCCCGCATTCAGAGACATTTGGAGGAAGAAGAGTTTAATGCACATTCGGAGAAAAGAGGAGATTTTTTTAAATTAAAGAAAAAAAACTTTCGACAGGCTTTTCTCAGAACCAGGTTTTTCGAGATTTCGGGCATGATAACTCAAGAACAAAGCTTTAAATCTACCTCAAACTTTTACGGGACGTATAAAACATGTGTCACCATGGTATGATGTAGAGCCGTGTTTCATTCCTTATTGAATTTTTTATATGCAAAAAACTGATAACAATTTTAGGTGAAAAATGAAAATGTGCACTAAGTAACCACCATTTTTACAATTTTAAGTCAACCCTTTAAGTCCAGCTCAAGCCTCCTCTGATTTTGGAGGTTATTTTCGCGGGTTAAGCACTCATTGCATTTCCTATAGAATGCTTTCTTGTACATATAGAAGCTCCTGAATATACGTACAATTTGGGTTTCTTCTGATATTAGCGCAATATGGAGAACAATATTATCAACTGGTGATATCATGTGGTACCAGTGATCGAATTCGAGGTATTAATTTTCTAAATTTTTGCAGTAGGCATCAAATTGATGCATATAAATTTCGTAGCCAAGATCGTAGAAAATCCGCAATTTAGTTCAACGTTTATACCTGTCTTAGATGCAGATATATTTGCATCCATAAAAAATCGATGGCCAGTATTTTCATCGTTTATAGTCCCACTGCCAGATTTGGGTTTATCGACAACCAAACTTAATACACTGCGAAACCTTTCCTTAATTTTTCTCTTTCTTTTATCAATAACCGCCTTTTCCTCATTGCATCTTGTTAACGAGTTTTTTAATGGTGATTTGTATGATGTGTGAAGACAACTTTAAAATAACCAATCCACGCACATTGAGTCGATAGTCACAATTTGTAACTTGTTTCGTCGGCTGATATTTTAACACGTTGACTGCCACAATTACCATAAAAGATTTCGTGAGAGGATTACACGCTGAAATACATTTGTACGGAGAGAGCTTTTAAGTGTGAAGCAAATTTTGTTTCTCATGACAGCTAACGTGTTAAATCAGCTCTCTACTATTGCTGCTTGGGAATACAAAAGTAACATTTTTGTAAGGAAGTTCCGCTTAAACCGCTACAAACTTTTCTATCTATCATTCTTAAAAGCATTTATTACTTAGCTAAAAATATTTTCCTATTTATATCGATTTTCGTGAATAAAAGCTAAGTACTTTGGTTGTAAATATTGAGGGCTTGTGGCGAGAACCCTCTATCCCACGTTTTGGTCAAAAATGTTTTATAGCACTAAAAGGAAGACAAATGAAAATTACACCACTCTGGCATACAATTTTTCCAAACAATTTTTTTTTGTCAAACAGTTTCCCATAAGTTGCCTGCTTATTTATGTTGCCTCTTTTCCTTTCTTTTCCTTCTATTTATCGTTGCTTTGCCCCCAGTTTTGGTCGACTTTTCATATAAATATTATTTGTGAAATTTTACCTGAATTATGATCAAGTTCATCCAAATCAGAAGATAATATCTTAAAAATGTTTCTAATTGTATAATTCAGCAATGGTTGCAATTATATGTACTTTTACTTTGATAATGTGTCAAAGGCGAAAGCTCTCTTTGTATTGAAAATATAAGAAAATAACAAGTTTTTTTACCGCACGTCGTATTTTTCGCCATTTTTCAAAACCCCGTTTTCGTCAAATAACACCAGATACAACCAGAACAAAGATAATAATTTTTGGGCAAAAATTGGAAAAAACTTGTTACCAAGTTTATCAAATTATGTACAGTATGTCACACTCATATTCATAGAACTCTATCTTTATATAAAAATCGAATACATCGTGGATACATCGTGGTGGTAATTTGACTCACACATACTTTTATTTATTTTATCTTTTAACATTGGATTGAAAATCGTCTAAACTTATAACCATAAAAAATCTATAAGTTTCATTTAAAGTTAAGATTTCACGTATGTGCGTTTGATAAACAAAGCATCTTCTTATAAAAAAATTTATTCTAATATTTTATTTTGGTTGTTACTTATTTCAATAGTTTCAGTTTTAATGCATAGTTATATTATTCGATACAGAAACTGATGTTTTTATCGGCACTTGGTAGAACATTATTCGCTTTACGAACATTCATTATAAACTTAAAAAAGTCTTATACAAAAACCTTTTTATTAAAATTTACATGCGACGCGTTTCGCCCGACTTAGGCATTATCAAGCATCAATTAACCAGCGTTAACAAAGACAATAATTTTTTATCTGTAACCTTCGGTATACAAGGTGAAAAAAACTCCTCACCTATACAACATGGGGTTAAATTAACCCCGCAAGGAATTGCGTAAATAGATGAAACAGAATATACTTGAATGCGTTTTTTCGTTAAAGTCATTATTATGCCAATTAACAAAATACATAAATATAAAAAATTAAACTTTTATTGTAGCAAAACTAAAAAACCACATAAATTCTGCTTGTAATTAAACATATTTAAAAAAGTAAGAAAAAAGTAAATAAAATGTTTTTCATGTAGGAACGTATTATTTTTAATTATTAGTATAAATTACACTTATTTGGCTTGATAGAAACATCACAAATAGCTTTTGTATTTAGATCATTCGTTATCTAAAGCAGTGCAATTTTGACACATGAAATTCGCATGTTTCCTACAAATAGCAACATTGCATTTGGTGCAACCGTTCAAAGCTTTTCTGTCTTTGACAAAACGAACATCTCTGAGGCCTCCTTGCTTGCTTTTGAGATGGTTCTGGGATTTCTTCATCCAAAAGTTTATGCAAGAGTTTTCTCATGTCTCGCGGAATGCGGATTATCTTTTCTTTTCCTGATATGGTCTTCGAACAACGATAAAGTTCTTTCTAAGATAAGAGCGTTTATTCCAGCATGGTTCAGCGTAGAGAAAAAAGCGCTAAGAGGCCAGCGTCTTGAGTTACAGGAGACATCGTATATTCTTGCAAGTTTGTCGACAACATTAAGCCCGCTTTTCGTCGCGTTGTAAAACGTTATAATCGATCGTTTTCTTTGGTTTCCACTATCTGTATTTACCTTATTATTATTTCAATCCCACTTTATTAGATTCCGCATATAATGGATTGGGCGTAGAGTTTTCCATTATCGAAGAAATCTTCTGGTTTGTATATTTCAATATTAAATCCACAAATTCTTCAATCAAAAAGGCCTCAAAGCAGTCTAAGTGTGTATTCCGAGCTATACATTTACACTCAGGCAAATTTGTAATTATATTTTCCGCCCTTCGAACATTAGTCCGCGGTGGCGATTTATACCACGTTGTTTTTCCATCCTTTCCGAGGTGAAATGCTTGAGATGGTAATGCTGTGTTATCCGCAGATGCTTCAAGATCTTCAAGACCTGTTTCTATGTCTTCCACGTCCGTATCACTTTGAACTTCAGACGCTTCGCTGATATGATCTGATTCATAATCACTACCAGGAAAAAAAACTTTCATCATCCGATGTAGAATCACTTTCTTTCAACAAAGCCGCCAAAATATCATTCTCTTGCAAGTTACGAGACATCTTGGATGTCAGCAACTAAAACAAAAGTAAATCTATATAAATAAAATTTAAATTCTAGGTATATATAATAAGAGAAAAAACAAAACAAAAAAAGTAGATACTTACTTTTTTAGTGACGACCCATATAACGTGGGTTTAAAATTACCCAGAGCCCACTTTGTGCACGTGTTCATACGATAAGGGTGCGCCCGATACTGATTCACCTTTGTGACGCGACGTGGCTATATTTATACTCCAGCTATTGAGAAAATCAACTTATTTGGTTGCGTTTTAAGACACTATCAACGGATTATAAAAGTATTGGGGTTAAAATAACCCCTCCCTGTATGCCGAAGGTTATTGCTAGACGTAAAACAAAAGGTACAATACCCATATTCCACCTTGACACCACATGTGTGTGTGTGTTTTGAAAATTTGTTTTAATTAGCGGACTGAAATTAAAAACCAATTTGATCATTCACCAAATATGTGCATTTTTTTCTTTCTCTGTTCAAGATTTTCCCCCCCTTAAAATTATATAAATTAAGCAATTGAACACAAGATGGAGGCAGTTGGTGGGCATAAACATTTAAACTGAATTAAAGTATACAAAGCAAAAATAATTGACATGATGAATTTTCATGAGGATTTTGAAATAATTCTGCCTCATGTGATTATTACAATTCAATAATTCTTTATGAAATTATTCAAAAATTATAGAAAATTTGTGACTACTCGTTGCCAGGCAAGTCGATCCGCACACTGATGATGATCAAAATGACTTGCTTTCATCGAAACACTTTTTTTCACCTAGAAAGAAAGTTTCTATTCAAGTGGACGTTTTGCAAGTGTTCTTCGAAGTGAATTTCACTTCAAAATTTAATTCAATTATGAATTAAATTTAAGTTATTAGAGGATACCGTGTGTCCCTTCTGGACTAAATGTTCAGATAGACCCGAATTAGGTCGATCCCTCCCAGCAGCAGATGCATGCTCAGAAAATCTGAACTTTAACGATCATAATCGTCATAGCTTATTCCATATACACCACTGTTTTCACCATCATCTAATTTTGGCTTCAATTTATTGTTAACTATTAATTTCGGCAGAGAGCAAAATATGCCTGCATAATATTATGTTCTGACAATGTCTTTCGCGTTATTTCTGAAATTCCCTTAATATAACGAATTTTTCTAACATATTAGAAGGGAAAACTAATTTTAAGGTTTTTTTTTATATTTTCCTTTTTTTAGTAATTTATAAATTAAATTTTTTGAATAGCCATTAGTTGTTGCAATTTGTAAAATTGTATCTAGTTATTTTTATAATTATTCTTATCTAAAGGAATATTTATTAACCTGTCCACCATGGCCTGGGAGGCCAAAATTTTTATATTGTTGGAATGGCTAGATGAATTAGGAATTAGAAAATCTGTATACGTTAGTTTTCTATATATACCATAGTCACATTTATTATTTTTAATTTTAGTTTGAAATTTAAGCAAAATTTTTTCAAGAAATACCGGTGGTGTCCTTTACCTTTTCAATGATATAAATGAGCCGTTAATTTTGAAAGTGGCCTAAGTCACATTTCTCAATTTTAGTAAAAATTAAAATGTAAGTGTAATTTAAGTCCTTTAAAATGTATTTTTGCTATGGTTGTAAAAGTGGACTTAGGCCACTTTCAAAATAAACGACTCAAATATCAAATTAAAAGTTTTTAATTCTCCTATTTGCATATATATACAGGGTGTTCCAATTAAACTAACCAAATGGGCACCCAATGATAGGAAGGGAGCCAACAGCACTTAAAGTTTTATTAATTGTCTTTTGAGGTGAAAGCCATATAGCTTATAATAAACAACATGTGTGTACGAGTCTAATGCCATATCGTGCGGAACACTAGTGTCTTTTAAATGAATGCTTACTCATTCTCCTGTTCCTCTTCGTTTAGCAGCTAAAATTAATAACACCCCTTTTTTATATGAAAAATACCTTAAAATAATTTTAATTTTGAAAATCTCGACAACAATGGTAAAAATACAGCAGTTCCGCCCTTTTATAAATTCTTACTTATTGTGGGTCAGAAGGATGAAAATTTGAGAATTTGTTATAGATTAAAAATCGCGCTTTTGCTACCTACTAATACGAAAGCATACCAATGTGTGTCCCTCTTATCCATTAAGTGGGGCAGCTGTTAAAATAATCACTTTAAAAACGAATTACTTACCTTTTTCTTCCGATATTTTTTGAAAGGGGTTATAGAGAAACCACTGACGTTTTCATATAAACGGATGTAGTGTCAAGTTGGACACTGAGTAAAAATCTATTTACCACGTACATATTTTACGTAAAATCAATAAAAGCATTTAATTACGTCTATTTTCAATAGAAATATATTTTTAAAAATTTGGCACGTAATACAAATTAGTAAAATCGTTCAAAGAAGAAATTAACTCAGAAAAATCGAAATTTTTCTCACTGGTTGATGGGTTTGCCTTCTCTGAAAAATGTCAAATAAGTTTTTGAGGACGCAAAGGATAGATATATAAAACAATACATCTATCCATTTTTTCCCCATATGTTTAATGGAAAAAATTTTATTTCAGTTCCATATTTTGAGTGTAAAAGAGAAAGTTATATTTTAAAGCACTTTTAATATCAATATCGAGAATGCGTTCGTTCCGAAACGCCCCATTTATTTATATTATGATGCCTACGGGAGAAACGGACGAATTGATTCGAGTGAATGGTTTCGAAAAAAGATGAGCGTCCACATTAGTTTGTTTCGATAGAAATGAAATAGAAATTACAACAGCAGTTAAAGCGGAGAAATTTATTTATTTAGACTTTTACCAAATGCTAAAACTTTTAGGGCCGTATGCATCAAGAAATATTAGATTTTCTTGGTCTTAACGATATTCATCAACCAATCTTAAAGACTAAACTTAAAGTTTAAGATAGCTTTCTGGTGATATTTGACTTTAAGTTCGAATTTTATATCTGTCAAACAAATGCATAAATGTAAAACATTTTAATCGAGTAGTTAAGGTATTTTATTCGTGTGGAAGTTTTGTATTGCCTCAAAATACTTAAAATACTGTGAGTATATCGGAATAAAATT
>QYTT01093242.1:13243-50397 GCA_006980735.1 Dasypogon diadema
CACCTAAGCTGTGCTGTGTGCATCATAGGGTTGCCTCCTGAGGTTAGGCGATACCATAAAAAAATTAAGAACGCTAAAAGGAGATGTTATGGCAATAAGTTTATGAATCTTTGGTCGTTCTTCTGAGATGTCCTTGTGAGGAGTTATAAGAATTTTACAGGATCAAAGAACATACAATTTTTGGACGCCATTTTGAGGGCGAGGAAATGGTTTTATGGGGGGAGGGGTCTCCGAAAAACGTTAATCAGGACATTTCAAAGAATGGATTGATATACCGCAAATCGATTAATTACCGAACACCCTGTATAGTGTATATGCATGTTACATGCAGACTAGATGTGGTAATTTGGAATGAGCTCTAATTATTTGACGTATACACATTTGATGTGTATGCCTGGACGCTCCAAAAACGTTGGCTTTATGTGCCTTTTGAAGAAACATTTCAGATTTTTAATGTATGCATGTTTTGTACATGGTTTAGGCAAAATAATTTATAAGTCAACTAAATAAATGTGAGGTCATGTCGTCCTTTAGAAGCCATGACTCTCTTGTCTTTGACTACACATTTTCTACTAATACTAATCCACACTTGTAATCTCTTATAAACTTAGGAGTGATTCTTGATCCGAATTTGGATTTTACTCCACTCCACGTTTTCTAGAAGTAATTCCATGTGTGGATTTATTAACCCACAAATTACACTAAAATTATATAACTCGTTTGTCAAACCACTGCAGGTCTGGAAGCCTTTCTATGTTCTCCACATTGGCCGTATAGAGACCATTCAACATAACGTCGTCAGATTTGCGCTTAGAGATTTTCCTTGGAGTGACCTTATGGTTCTTCCACCTTATCAAGAACAACTTCGGGTGGTAGAGATCAGTTATTAAGGTTAATATTGCCTCTTCAGGGCTAGAAGGGAAATTCATTATTTAAAAGAAACTCCTGCATATGACAATGACTTACATAGTCAAAGGCTTTTCTGAGTTAATCTTTCTCTCAATAATTGTAAAGATATTTCTATTCTATTGAGACCTGACTAGTTTCAGGCAGTGGTACTAAAAAAGCATTTTCATCGAACCCAGCACTCATACTAAGACAAAGTGCCCAAAAACAATTTTGACTGTCTATCATGAGTGGAAATGTTTTCCTAAATCATGCTATTCCACCTTTATGTGCAGATTTCATTAGTCAATCAGACCTTCATTCTTCTCAATTGAAATCGGTCATTACTCGAAATGTATCATGTGAAGTAGGCCTTGTAACTCCACCTCTGCTTTTAACTTCCTTTCCTCCCAGCTAAATTTTTAAGCGTAGCCACACAGATAACTGGAATAGGATGGCATTTTTTATATCCCGACCAAGGTCTAAGAGATCATTACCTACGTTTAAGTACCGTTCATAGATGTAGTTCAAAAAGCATTTACCAAAATCCGTTAAGCGCAGCCTTAAGCAGTCAATTTGTTACCTAACTATCAACGAGAAAATTTTTATAATTGTCTCAGAACGGAGTGGTTTCACCCGAAATGACTACCAGTCACAGGCTCAAAGTAATTAATCATTTTGGAGGACAGTCGCGACCAAGCCGAGATTGCACGAAGTCAAAAGTGGACCTAATCCAATAAAATTCAATTACACTTACAAAATAACCGAAAAGTGATCCACTGGACCACTGGATCCATGGAGCTTTAAGTGGCGCTCTCAACAAGACGCACTAATTGCCTCATAGGGTCTCAAAAAATCGAAGAAATTCCGCCGTAGAATCGGATTCGTCACAAGCCTTTCTTCGGTCTCAACACGTCTCAGACCTTTGGTAACTCGAATCTAAAATTAGTTTTCGCCGCAAGTGATGCGTTTTTTTTCGGGTAAGTACGCGCGTACTCCATAGGCGTATTACGACTGCTGCAGCACCATATCATTATCGCAAATGGATTAACCACACTCCTATTTCGGTATTTCTTCTCCAGACAAGTAGCGCTTATCTGTGACTTTGGAGCTGGTCTTGAGTCTCGCTCGTATTTCTGTAAAAACTTTAAAAGTACCAATTTTGTTGGCTTAGAAAAAAGTGGGTTACATAGCTTTTTACATGGTCATTTAATTATACTGCAGCAGTCGAGAGTAACCCCCCCGGTATAAGACAGATCGCGGTGGTTGGGGAACAAACGAAGTGATTCACTCTTGATGGATCAACTGGCGTCTGGAGATGGCCAGAAGTCTTGGCAGGTATGCTGATGACGGTTGTTCGTGCCAAATAAAAAACACAACAATGAGGTGTGAATGAAGCATTAAATCGATGAAATTAAATCCGAAAAATCACTTTGTAATGGAAGAACGTGATGATCGCGACGAAGAACTGATTTTTAAGTGGACAATCAGAAGCCCAATTCAACCGCGTCATTTCTTTCGTTTGAAAGATATTAAAGATACTTTTTGTTGCATTGATTTGTTTCAGTTTCTCACCGCTACAAAAAGTACTGTGGAGACAAATATACTAAGCGATAGACCCAGTTACCCATTTTCAGATAATACGACAAACTGAAAAACCACCGAAAAAAGTGTAAAAATGACATAACCCATTCCTAATTTATATTGCACTGCAGGGGGGCACGTTCTCAAAGAAACGATATTTTTATACAAAAAACTAGATTTCGAAATTTTCAAGGCTCCTCTTTTACATCAAAAATAAAAGTTCCACAGAAGGTAGAAAAATGTTTAAAAACGAAAAAACAGCAACGAATTTCTGACTTTTAAAAAGCTTTTTTAGGGGTGCTTCGATCTGGAACGATCGCTTCAATCACATAATTCTACAAATTGGTAATTTTTTCGACTACAGCTCCAAAATTCTGTTAATGAAACCACTCAGTTCACTAAACCTCACATTTAGCAGTCCACAGAAGAAGGCATTACCAGGAGCTTTGAATCTATTCTTAGCTAGGGTTGTCAACCTTCGCCTTTCTACAGCTTCTACAAAAGTCATTAATAACAACACGTATATGTATATACTCTGCATGTCTTCCGAGAAAATTGAAGTTGCAGTCATTTAGCTATTCATGATCATAGCTGTCTTAAAATTAACAATAAACAAATTAACTAACATCCTCGACATTTATCAAATTCAGACTACAACGTGCTGATCTAAATCGACGATCAACAATTCTTCCCTAAAAATTACCCTCCACCTAAGCTGTGCTGTCTGTATCATAGGGTTGTCCCTTAAACTTGAGCAATACCTTAAAAAGAAAAGCTGAAGGCTGTAGTTAGAGCCTTAGAAGGGTCTAAGAAATGGTATGAAAATTTGCTCCGGATACTTTTAGGAATGCAATCGATCGTCTTGGATGGTGTGCCATGTACTGAGCTGCCATATGGCCAATTCTTACGCCTGGAAGGAGAATTGATAAGTGGTAAAGAACCATAGAAGTCAATCAAAACTACTTTATTGAAGCAAATTAGGAAATTCTCATGCTTTCCTTCCGCAAATATTCAGATAACCAACGCTAAGAAAATTGTATCGTTATTTGAAAATTTCACATAAAATCATAAACTATGCCTTACACTCGGAAAATACTTCAACAGTTGGCTTAAAATTGCAATAAATACATTTCTTTTCGCCTTTAATTGCCTAAATGCATAATTTATAATCAATTTTTCCCTTTAGAGAGCGATTTTCATTTTAAAACCGGCACAGATCAGATACAGATCAGTGCAATCAAAGAAAACATAGAAATTGTACACAGGTGTCTCGATACATGATCACATTACAGATTGTATTGTTTCGCTTATAAATCAGATTTCCTTGGGGAAAAGGGAAACCTGGAAATATATCGATCTATTATCCTATTGATTGCCAACATACATACATCATCCGACAAAAGTAGTGCTGATCGGTGAGCTATCTATCACAATCTGATCAAAGCGTTCCGTACATATCATCATTTTGTCTGGCATAGAAATCGATGAATTATGCAATTTTCTGCTTTTCGGAATTCAATTACCCAAGTTGGAAGTGACTGGTCGGAAATGTTCATGATCGCATGCAGTAGAATCGATCCGATCTACCTATATCTACTGTTGCCTCCTCATAAACTTGAGTGCAAATAAAAAGTATCCTATATGCACCTTCATATTGACAATGTATGGGAAGAGGCAAGTGATCGGTGCTAATTATGATGCATTTCCTTTTCACATTTGATAATGATCTGTAAAGCCGGTGTCGGCCACTTAACTTGATCATCTTAATGTCGCGGTTCATTGAGCTCGAGATGTGAAATGAAATCACAAAAATTACCTGATCGAACTCATTCTCACGTTGCAGGTGATCGTGTAGTTTCGTTGTTGTCGCCCTTGCTATCTTTAAAGTTTTATTTTTAATTGTTTCTCTTTTTCCTTTCTTTGGAGGTTGGGTAGATACAATTTTCGCAATTTAAGTGACTCCGAACCGAACTCGGAACCATCTGTGAGTTATGGAACTCATTTGGCCTTTTGAGAATTGACCCAATTAATTTTTCTCATGAAAGAGCATTTAGCAATTTTAGATTGGCATATTTACAAGAGCAACAAGAAGTGTGCATATTTTATGTTTTCACTCCGGATAAATTGAACCGGCCATTAAATGCGATGTGCTTAAAAATTGTCGTCCACCACAAGCCCTTAGCACGTCTACTGGCATCTGCCAAAAATTAACGATTGTGCCAAGAATCCAGGTGGTTTTAAGTTTTAACACAGATATCTGTGGACATCAGTCGATGGATTAGATCTACGTTATGTACTTCGGTGGATCTTTGGAGTTGTTTAGCGAGCAATAATTTTGCTCGTTATCTTCTCTTGCCACGATCAGACAATTAACGTTTCAATTTGGGTTGACAATCATTGTTAAGCTAAAAATATGTTTAGTGAACAACCAGATCACCTGTATCTGGTTTATTGATTCTCCCGACTTTTAAATTAGTCGGACCACTAAAGTTTCTCCTGGTGGTCCCAAGGTACAACAATCGATTTCCGTCGATAAAGTAGAGTAGACAACCAGCACGGGAATTTTTTATTCGAGCCTTATTATTTTTTTTCTGAAATCCAAATGAATTGAAATAAATTCCGCACCAATTGAGTTACCGAATGTAACGATATTTTAGAATTATTTTAAAAATAGTTGAATTTTCTATTGAGCTCATGCCTAAACGCTACTACTAACTTGAAAACCATTTACATATTTTTCAAAATGTACATTCACAAACTATAATTTAAAATTACGATTACTAAGTAAAATTATCGATGAACTAATCCAACATAACCAGGGTATTCATAAAAAAAGAAAACTTAAGTTGGTCCATATTTCTTCTTAAAATTTCTGTTGGCCTTTCTTACATTTTTCTTTACTTGGCTCAAACTCTTGCTATTGATCATCATAAGAATGATCGATGGATTCAAGTTTGTAGATACATGCATGGATGCAGGGAAGATATGTGAGCAACTTAGATGGACGATTCAATTGAAATAAATTTGTTTACGTGTCCGCCAAGCATCTTTATCAAAGCGAATTTAAGTGTGCATTTACTGCACTTAATCCACCATCACGTACAAACAATTTAGACATAGACGTGGTAAATTCATTCCGTGGGAATATGCGTTTTTATTGCTTCTCCGATGTTAAAATCGACGAGCCTCAGAGATTTGAAGTTATAAAATCCACACAAGTTTCAATTAGGCAGAATATGATTCTTTACACTTTTCATCAGGTAGATCGGCTTTATTGTCTTTTTGGAAACCCGATCGTTAAGTTAGGCGTTAAATATAAAAACAATAAAATTAATCCATAAAGTACAAATGACATACATACGTGAGTACGTTTTACAGTTATTTATAATTACGTAGTTGTACTAGTAGCAGTAATCATATGTATGAAAAAAATTAAAAGTCTCTAGAATCTATTGCAATTGCGGCCAGCTACAGATTTATTGTTCGTCATCATCAATATCACGGTATGTCCTCGAATCGATGCAATCAGTAACTTATATCGTTTAACGTTCTGTTCCAACAACTTTTAAATTATCAATGTTAAATACACTATCTCTCTGTTTTAGTCGTGGAATATATCCTCCGAGTAGATTTTACGTATATACGGACTCATTGAAAAAAGTAAATGTACTAACTGCTAATTTCACAGCAAATTTGCATCTTCCATCCACTACACAGGCTCCACCAGTGCCCTTCGCGTGTAATACTAATCAAGGGTCGCTTCACCTCACACGTGTGGAGGTCCATAACGTCTTCTGGACCTTGACGTGTTCAAAAACAACGGACCTGATGGAATCTTGCCCCTGCTTCTCAAGCGCTATGCTTCCTACCCAGCTAAGTCTATGAAGAAATTATTTCATTTATTATATTGGAATGGTGTTTTTCCATCATTCAGCCAATTTCCAAAAAGGGAGAGGCATGCAATCCCTCTAACTATAGACCAATAACAATCAATTTGGATTGGTAGTTTCATTTCTGACCATTCCACCCACGTTACGCTGGACGATGTTATCTCTCACGATTACAATATCAATGCCGTCGTATCGCAGGGTTCTGTATTGTCTCCTACTCTCTTTCTACTCTCCATTAATGACCTCCTATCCCTTACCTCCAATCTAATTCACAGTTTTGCAAATGATAGTATCCTTGATTTTGCGTTCTAATTTGAATCAGTTGCTGACTCCACAGAAATGCTACTGATAATAGTCGAGTCGAGCTCGCATGGTTTGATCACTCAACGATAAAATTAATAAAATCCTCGCCTACAGCAGAGCAAATCGAATCGAGTTCAAAAACCCAAAGTTATCTGATTTCTCTCAAAATAACTTCAAACACAATTCCACCACTCTTCGTCAAGACAGGCATTTCTTAGGGACAACCTTTGTTAGACGGATTACTATTGCAAAGAATGCGGTGAATTGCCTGGGTTTCCTGCATCATTGCAAGAAATAATTTATGATATTCACTCTGGCGCTCATATACAAGGCTCATATTCGACCCAGATTTGAATTTAATTCGCGTATTTGGGTGGTGGTAGGACGCGTTGAATTGTCTGCGTTGGACAAACTCCAAAAAAGCTTTTAAGCTCATTGGCGACGAGACGATTACCTCTAAAATCGATTCTCTGGAGCACCGATGCAATGTCGCTTCTCTAACGATCTTTTATTGCTACTTTAATGGATAGGTTTCAACGAATTTTCTGGTCGAATCGTAGACTAATTCCTACACGTGATAGCTGCGCAAAGAGCAGTCTTCACCTATTCATCCACTAGGCAAGATCTAGCAGAATAGTGAAATTTAGAGTATCCTTTTTGAGACGAACTGTACGAATGTGGAACAGATTAGCATCTTTTGTTTTCCGTCCACAATAAGCCGGAGTTATTTAAGCGGAATATGCACAGATACACTTCACTCCTCCACCTCCTAATTCCCATTCCCTTTATCCTCATTTTCCTTTCCGCCAAGGCTGTACTGTATAGCATCATATACCCTAGACCTACCCTGAGCTTTGGCTTCACCGCATATATATATCCAAACTACCAGATGTGCTTCAGGAAAACAATTAAAGGACTCACGTCAAAAAAGAATATGAATTCATCATAAAATTAGTTTCTCGTGCCTTGCACATGGCACCCAAATCAAACTAATCCTATTGCACAAGCTTTCCCGATTACTAATTGCATCATTAAAATTGAAATTCAAAAAATAATTAATACAAAATATAACGTACCTTGAGATTAGTGCAGTTCTTTAGGCAATCAAGAGATTTTCACTGTTTAATTGTTGCACTCCTGAGGATAGCATAGCATGAGGATAACATAGCACCTGCAGTCGACCAAATTCCTCTTACAGATTAATCGAAGTTTTATACATTTGCTGCGTCCAGGCATCCAATCCGGCTCGAAGGACCAACAATTTTTTAGATTAATTCATAAGCACTGACTTGATATATGCATGTGAACTAATAATGCAACTAAAACACACGTAAGGACAAGATATCTGACTTTTTCGGAGAATCTCTTAGTTGTTCCCCGAAAGCAGGAGTTAAAGTTGAGTTTTATCCTTTAATAAAGGGAATCACAGCATTTTGTAAATTTTTTTGGTTTAAAATACGTTGCATTTCACATGTTATACATCATAGTACTAATGGTGGAATTTAAAATAGATTCCTTGGAAATGCGAAGAGATATCCAGCGAAACATCGGGTGATAAAATAAATCAACGTCAAATGTAAACGTTGTTTTACCTTTTTCGACCGTAAAGCCCGAAGCAATATAAAAAAATACACTATTATAATTTTCCAGGATCACCTAGAGACACAAATTTTGTACAATTTTTGGGGCGATTTATATGTAATCATAAATCTCCTGATCATTATACATCGTCCAATAATTCTTTACCTACCAACTTTATCTAGACAGCCTTATCTAGACAGCATATTCATTATACATAATCCGTTGCTGACTTGACGATCGCTTTTTATATGGCACCTAAAAGTGCCTCAAAAATCCAGGAAGGCACGTAGAGTGGTTCCTTTATTTATCTTTGCTCTTTATAGTTTAGCTATTAGTTTGTATGTAGAACTGTTATAGTTGATTTTCCTGCCAAGTAAACGTGCTGTTGTATCTGCAGAGGTGTTTTAACAAGTATTTTCTCTGTGATGTTTTGGTCTATTACCTTCAGTATGAAAAAAGATAGACTTATGGAGCGATATGACTTGGGCAGGGCAGTGGGCCGCTCTAGACTTTTTGGCATTAATACCATCCTCATAACTCTCCAAACTTTAGGTGTATATTTTAGAGTGGGGTCGCAAACTCAAATGCAAAACGGGCCAGTCAAATCTATGCACATATATTAAAGAGCCGTAGTCAACATAATTCTGTGAACAAGAACACAGCTTTTCTGTTTTAATATTTGGAAGATGTTCACAATTTTAATTCTTATAACAGGAATTATCAAGGCTGTGAGCCAGATACGAAGTTTTCCTCTTTGTGAAGATATGTGTGGAGAGACTCTTACTCTGGTTTGTTTTTCGTTAGATGCAATTACCCTGCAGCCCGAAAAGTGCATCGGTAAAAGTAATTCTACTGCTTTTTCCAGTAAAGAGCTTAGCCTTATTAGATAATATTTACATCAAAATAATTGCGTTCCCAGACGATTTGATTATACTTATGCCGGTTAAGTATTTCCATTATTATTGATCTGTTCAACCGAGTACTTCAAGCACTCCGTAAGCTGTTTAATAAATGTGGGTTAGCAATGGGTTCTAAAAGGACGTAGCAGACTACATGTATTAGAAAAAGGCAGAAACATCAAACCAAATATTTGAGATTAATCCTAATCCTAATTTCTAAGTCAAACTAGGGCTTGAATAGAGAGGAACGTAAGAGAAGAGCTTCGAAAGCATACTGTGCCAATTACCTGGGACTTACACGACTCCGTAGCACTGATGCAGGCGCTGACTCTGACTCGTGTAAACCTATACAGAGTTGTCTTTATTACCGACTATTCAATACAGACTTGCGAAAAACTTTTCAGTACTTACTAGTCAGTAGAATGGTGTTTTGTAATTTAAAATAGTCGCAACTGAAATTAATGGGAAAGATCTGTCGTGCAATTTCATATTTAAATGAATACTCATTATAAATGTTCACTCTTTTTAAGGAAAAAAATGACTGAAAAAAATATTTTCGTTATCCATTAAGCCTTCTTTCCTTCTTCTCGAGATCTTCTAAGATTTTTAATATTAGTACAGATGCCACTTCAATATCCTACTTGTACGACAACATTTCTAAAATGAACTGTCTAGCCAGTAGATCGAACGCGATACAGTCGCTGTCAATAAATTTGACACTTGCAGTCAATATTGACGGTCAGTGCTACTGATTCGTGTAACGCAGACGTCACATATGATATAGGGATTATTATTGTCAGACACAACTTCTGATTTTCGATGTAAAAAGCAGTAGAGATTGCAATCTCAGGCATTTGAACGTCATAAAACTATCGTAAACAAGTTCTTGCACATTTCTTAATACCATTAATACCATCAGATGGGAGATGAACCCAAATCAGTAGAAGAAATTTACTGTACCACAATTGTCCAACTAAATAATTGGGTTCCTAAAATTTTAAAATGAGATTTGAAATTAATAATCCGATCCTCTCTGAAGTGTCATGTTATTAAAATAGAAAGCATAGATTTTTTAACTCTGCCTTAAGGAGATGCAGATATTGGACCAATATTATTTGCTACTGTGTGCACTGTGTGGCAAACAAAGGCGATGATGCAGGACATCAAGAGCTAGCCTACAAACAGATCCTTAACTATAGAAAGATGTTAAACCTTAAATGTCATTGAAAGAACCCAGGACAGAACAACAAATCATATGCGTTACCACACATGTTCAAAGACAGCCGTAACTAGGTCTCTCACTATAACTACCTTGTTCTACTATCTCGCTTCATTCTGATAAATAGAAAGATGCAAGCAATTCCGTATGTGGACTGAGAATGTCAAACATATTCTTTTGAGCATTTTTTGTACAGCTATCATTTTGATTACCTATCTTGGTATATCCAGGTCGTTTACCTTAATAGCCTTTAGTCGCTAGGCTGTTAATCCTACTACCATTAAAAAAGACGCGTTAGTTAGATAAAGAAGACCACCTTGTCCGAATAATATAAACAGAAAGGTCCACCTTATCAGTCATGATCCTAACAGCTACCACATCTGTGCCGTGGATTTCCCGTCCCAATTTGTTTCTGGATAGTCGACGAATACCACTTTTATAGTTATTTCCTTACGACTACCCGGCGAGAAGAAGAACAAGTCCGCAATTTGGAAGACTGCAAGCATTCCGTACTTGCTTTCGTGATATGATTCATATTAGGATTTTGAAAAATTTCCATATACATATGAATCGAATTGGTGAATCTCCGATTAATGTGTCCACGTCAGGTAAAACCAGCACTCATGGCGTTTGTATTTTCCGAGCAATGTTTGCCGTATGGACGATTAAAAATCAAAATTATAACTACCCGTATAGTAAGCTGGGCCTCTACTCCACTCCGTCTTTAGGGTCTTTTCTTCGGCACCTGCGGCCTACTTCTTGCCTGCAAAACTCAGGCTATAATGAAGTTGTTCCCTCTCTCAGTACCTTGCTTCGTTTCTTTGTTTTTCCCTTCAGTCTTCGAAAAGTGGAAGATCAAGGTTTTGAAGTTCTTCCCTGCTTAATTGGCTTAATTGCTCAGTCCTTGATGAGGAAAACTGAATCTTACACTTTTTGCTCTACTTTTCAAAAAGAGCAGCATAGTTGACCTGAACCACCTGGTGATATGTTTATCCCTTTACCTTAGCTATCTTCTACTCAAAAGGATTTAGGTGAGCGTTTTTTAGCAAAGCCATGATTTCCAAAATGTTTGAACTTCAATTCCAATAAGATTTGGTGTGCAAAAATTCCTATTGAAGCTGACATATTTTTTTCTCGGATAACTATTTAAGTATCCAAAATCTATAGTAGCTTCTTGCAGCCGATTTCTAGTGAACAGCACTTGGTGTCGGGGAACAGAATGCGATTCGCCAGAGGAATGCAATAAATTGCCCATGCGCATGTGATTGAAGTTCGGATCGTGCTCGTCGTAGAGTGGATTACACTGTGCAGTGCATTGGATTTCCATCATTTCGACGACTTCTCGGACGGTTACCGGCACTGGTAACAGCGGCGGCTGGCCTCTGCACAGGAACGGCAGAACAATTGGCTTTGCTTGATTTGAGGCAAAAGTGAAGGACGAATTTTCAATTTTGCAAGCAGATGTCAAAGTGGTACCACGGCTGTCTGATTCTATAAATAAAGTGCAGCGATGTTTGCACAGTTCCACGGAGCCATCAGTGATAGGTGCTGCCGTCTTCTGAGGTTTTTCTCCCGTGAAGAACAAGGAGGTTGACGAGTGTCTAAGGAAAGGAGAAGACGCGACAATTGAACAGTTGGACATTCGTATCCCGGTTGTTTTGCTCCGAACATGCGTATGAGTTATGTCAGAAAAGAAATAGGCACCAACCATATCACTAGACTGGAGATTTCTTTGAAAAACTGAGATATGGATGCCTACTATTTGCTCGAGAACCGGAGAAATGAAATGTCGAGGTATTATCGATATGCAGACGTTGGGCGCCAATTAAGCAAATTACTTGAAGATGCTGGTTGCATTCTTAATGAGATGATCTTTAGCCGTTCGCTAATGTATTTAGTAACAATGTCGAGCAAATCCGCTTCTCGGCGAGAGGTGAATGGTTTAACGTGCGGCTGGCTACGAATCGTTTGGATCTTAGGCATGTTCTTTGAAAGGCAACTGAAAATTTTTTACCCAGTTTTGTTGTATTCGATTAGCATCGAAAGTTAAGAAATGCAGTTAACAGTCAGGAACATAAGTTCCATTCGAACGCGGGATGTCACCATCTCTGGTCATAAATCTATCCTCGGAGGTGTAATGGACGACAAGCTTCTTGCTGTTTTCATTTTAATTAACCCAAACAATCAATTAACCTGCCACGATCGGTGATCAACACCGCGGTCCAATTTCGATTTCAATTACAAAGTGCCATGGAATGAGATCAGTAAATGTATCTCAGCATTACTCAGCAATAAGAGCAGCCACCGTGAGCAGTAGCAGACGGTGGTGATCTGGTTCGGTGTTGCTATTTTAAACGCACATATTCAGCTAATTATCGTCTTTTATAGATCCAATCGATAAGGAAGGGCCATAAATGATCTGGAGCTCACATGTGGTTAAGTACGAGGAGAATATTATTTTTTTCTAGATGGGAAGTACGAACGGACAGCAATCAAAGATGCTACAGATTTCCTCTCTAATTGAAAATGCAGACCTCTGAAGTATTAGCAATTACACACTTTCTTTAAAAGAGAAATATAAATACAATTTTATTGCCATTACACGTGTCATTAACAGCTGTTAAATTATTATACGTTCTTTAATGGAATAGTGCTATCAAATGGTGTGAAATAATTTTTGTAGATAAACCTTTATCTTAGGGAAAATTACGTGTTAAGTTATAAGAAGGGATTCCGGTTTTAAATGCTTTTAAGATTATTTATCCATCCACCGTCACTTCTTAAATCAAATAATACGAACTTCATGGCAAGTGTGGATTTAACTCGGAAGGGAAATTCTAGTTCACTCATACCACGATTTACACGGTTTCGTTTTTACACAATTTTTAAAATATATTTCTGCGGCTTTCCTTTATATTCTTCGATTCGGTTTACGCGATTTACAGTTTAGTTTAACCTATCCTCTTTTTTTATATTAATGCTGTGTCTCATCTAAAACGGTTCGTGGTTCTTATCTATCGTGTAAATCGAGGGATGGGTGTAATTCAAATAAACTATTATATTTTGAAGATTTTGGATTTTTGGATGGATACATATTTTTTTAATTGCTTACGCACCTATTTGTTTACTGGAAAAACGCACCTCTAAAGTTTCGTGATGGTGAACCCTCCCTTTTCACAATGTCTGTTAACTGGGTGAAACTACATCAAATCTATTTCTAGTGGCAAACCTGCATTGCCACAGGAATCCCACGTCTGTTGATCATTTAAAAGCACTATGAGTAGCAAGTCAAAATTGTTAGCTATTGGCGAATTCATTTTCGAATTCTTTAGGAATTTTTAGTTATCACATTGATCAGACCGTTGTATATACACCTGTACTACATTTGCCACATATGATTTCAAGAAAGCGGAGAATATCTTAGAATCTGCGTTAAGTTAATACCTTTTATTATTTCAGGAAGTAAGTCATAAAAGCAGCCCACCACTCAAAAGATCTTGGGATGGACTCGGAGCCCCTCACATCTCTGTCACTAATAAAATTATTTGGCGCACGTTTGCAGATTTTCTCTTCTGTCCGCCTAAGCTATGCATCATATGGTTGTTCCCTGAGTTTAGACAATACTTTAAAAGGAAAAAACTGGACTTTTTTGTTTTCACAGAGTCTAAAGTCACACGGGTTCCTTGTCTTCCCTCTGCCAAGAGACGTCTCAGTCGATTCCCATTTGGGCGATTCCCCTGCAGAATCCTGACTTCGACGCCCTTTGTCAATTCGAGAATTTGTTTGTAGATTAGCTGCCTCATGCTAACCATAGGGCATAGGGTAACAGCCAACCTCCTGCTCTCCAAGGAAGGGCATTCGCACACAATGTGCTCCGCCGTCTTAGTATCCTCCAGACACAGCCTGTACATGTCATCCTCCAAGGTCCCCATCCTTTTGAGGTGATTTCCGAAGCTACCGCGCCCAGTAGCCAGTGAAACTAACCATCGGAGTGTTCCTCGCCCTATGCTTAGAACTTTCCTGTTCGTCGTTCCGCACGATAGCCTAATCGCTTTTTTAGTCTGTCGGCAAGTTTTCATACTTTCCCATCGATTCTGATGTTCCTTTGTGACCCAATTCTCGATTAATGCCTTAACCATTCCTCCTCCAACGGCGGAGTTCCGGGGTGGTGGCCAGGTGACAGGGAGGGGGGGTTTACCTGGTAAACCCGGATCGTGGGGAGTCCGGCACACGGGGGCTAGTCGCCCTAGGTGCGTAATGCATTTCTCTCCCCCCCCCCTCCGCCAAAAAAAACCCTATACACGGACAAACACAAAGCTGCGGGTAGCATTGGATACGGTATCCTATGCGAAGTTTTGCAAATGCAAATTACTTTAAACCTTCCAGTCCTCTCAAGCCTTCCAAACCTTCTAGGCGAAGGTTACAGGTATCCTGAAAGCAGGCAGATATTTTCACGGACTGCAGAGCTTTTGTGAAACACTTCAATATTCTCAAGCTGATGTGAGTCTGCAAGTCCGTACTTAACACTTAACACAGAACAAGAATGCACCTATTATATGAGTGTCACATCTACAATAATAAGAAGGCGGACAATCTGGTCCTTTATCACAAACTGAACGAACAGCCAAGATCACCAACTGTGGGACGTGACCTCGTTACGAAAGCGACCGTCTTTTATTCCTGCCGGAAAAGTGTGAGCCCGCGTATAATCTCGCAAATTATATATACATGTGGTATCTTAAACCCTCATAAACAATCAAATTATTATCAAACTATCTATAGGACGCCCTGATCTCAAATAAACGCGAATTTGTTCCCACAATTTAAACCTCATTATCTTCGGGCTGTAAACTCACTTCACAGAGAACCCACTTAAGCAGGGAATACAAAAACACTCCAAAAAAGGAAATCACCTGCAATTACACCAAAGTCCATGCTCTGAACCGAACAAGTTAATTCGACCTCTTAAACGAGTAATCACTGTAAAATAGGAGAATATCGGGCAAAAGTGACATTCGGCAACATTTCACTTCACTACGATCGCTGTTGTGAGCTGAACGGTGAGACATTGAAAATGGGGGAGCGCGTGAACAGTTCCAGCGATCCAGAACGAAAAGAAATTGAACCATGTCACAGGTAAGCAGGTAAGCATTTTACTCAAATATGGAAAATGTCGCCAAACATTTGCATTCAGTTGTCAATCACTGCTTGACTGAACTCTGATGGACCATGACGGAAAAATGCTGACGAGTCTGTTTTTCAGTTTGTCTCAGTCCAGTGTTTTTGGCACACCGACAATTTCCATGTCACTAAATGTTACGCGTGGACTTTGATGGACCAGATCTGACCAAAAGCAGTCATCTGTTAGCCAATCATGCACACCTGAATTATGAGGCGATTACGCGCCAATTGCTGCTTAATTTGAGGGCACAAGAGAAACTCTAATGATGATGTTTATGCAAATTAAGCCATAGTTGAAGCGGCGCTTTTCCTCGTTAGTAAAGAGCCACACGGTGACTGGTCGATCAGTCATCCTCACAAGAAAAAATACCATACCCCGGTAGTCTACCACTGAATTCTGAGAGATGACAGATAAAAAGCCTTAAGGGGAAGCATCAAGCCACTTGCCATCAAGACGGTGCCATAAATCACCGGAAAATCTCGGATGTACCCATGACAATCAGGAGCTACCAACAATAGCCACCGCTGGTGACACCAGCTTCATTAATTCCCCGAAGTGCAATTGTTTTTAATTTATTCCGTTTGTCTTCTGCCTCAAGACGCGAAACCATTTAAATGCTCCCCCTGTATGCGCTTTTTTGTCCTCACCTGGATTTCCTGTGCGAGCACATACATCATACACCACGAGAGGCGGACAGGCATTGTCACCATCAGATCACTGAGCCTCAACCAGAATGGGGTCTTGGCGGCTCAGGTACTTCTAGGATAGCAAGACAACTATACCAGACCTCATTTAGATAGAAAAGTAGAGTTTCATTGCTGGCTGCTACTCCACCCTGCCGTGTTCAACTGCTGCTCCTTTCCGTCTTTGTCCGTTACATAGAAAACAGAATCTTTTGGCACTCGGATGGTTGCGGCGCCTGAATGCCAAATTGCACTCCAGCTCCAGCAACTCCAGCTTCCTACAAAATTCTCATACATTCATGCATGCCATAGGGTAACCGCTTTTTATGCCATTGAACCACTTCTGTAGCTGGTGGAATCTGGTTGAGTTCGTCTTCCCTTGACAAGTTCAACGGAGCTTCCTTCTCGCGAAGACAAGACAACAGTCTCAGGCTCTTTTTAAGGCCACGATGTCCGCAACGCAACGCAAGCAAATATTACGAGTTTTGCACAGAAGAGTGAACGGACGCCTTTTAATGAAAATTTTATGCGAGAATCACATTGTCCCGCAGAATCGCATTTATGCCCTCAAGGAAGAAGTATTCCCCAGCCATGTTTTGTTCGCGAAGTTTTGAATGAGGACAGGATGATCCAGAATTGTACGCACTATGCGAATGAGACGGAAGTCGGTTTCATTCATTCAAGAAATTTCTGTGAATTGAGGGCATTTGCCTTATAAGTGGAAGCTGATCCTGATGCTTTGTCGAATCAAGTATGCATCTACTAAATCCGAGTATCATTGAGTGGTAAGCCGTGCAATTATTGATTCAATTAGTATCTCTCTTCGGAAAAGTGCAATAGTCCATAATGGCCAGTGTTGATGGGAAGGCAAAATTGAAAACAGCAAATTGCAATCAAGTGTTTCCGATTTGAGGTATGGGAATCAATCAGTGAGTGGAAGTCTGTAATTAAAGTTAGTTTTTATTGAATATATCTATTTGAAATTTTGAAAATAGAAAAACAGCACTTAATAATTTTCACAAATGCAGAGCTACAAAATGTTGTTCTCGTCATCTGAGTTCTAATTTCAAGGTTCGTTTTTGTAGTCATTCTATTCAAAATGTACTGCAGAAAACGCTGTATTAAAATACAACATCCTGGATTTATTTTGTTAATTATAAACTTTTAATAACTTCCTCGCTAATTATCCAGCAGCAAAATTATTTTTCGATTTACGCATATCAGCGATTTCTTGGAATATGAAGAGAAGAAAACCAAAATCTACAATGGTCTTAAAGAAAACATTAATGGAAAGGTTGTTGGACTTTCACATTAGATGCGGACTGGAATGCCTCCCTCTACAAGATACCCAGTATGTCTACTTTAAAGGTAAATTAACAGAGGTTGCTTTACACTTTCTTGTAAGCAGGATTGAAATTGTTCATAGAGAGCGCCTTTTGGACATCAAAGGAGCTTTTGACAACAGAGGGTATGACTCGATATCTAGGGCTCTACGCAACAGAGGGCTCAATGCTCATATCATTGGATGGGTGGATGCAATGCTTAAGGAGCGGAACATCTTCTCCATGCTAAGACAAACCATGGTCTGCATTAAGGCAGTCAAGGGATATCCTCAGGGGCGCGTGCTATCGCCATTGCTATGGTCTCTAGTTCTGGACGATCTTCTGGCGAAGTTCCATGAGTTCGGCTATTAAGCTGTAGGCTACGCAGACGACGTGGCAATCATTGTCACGGGGAAATTTGACTCAACCGCTACCGAAGTCTCATGTCATGCTTTAATATCAACCTAAGCAACGGAATATGTCTTGGGTAAGGCTAAACGGACCATGTGGGCTTGTAAGAAGGTGCGAGGTGAATATACATGTTTATATGTTGTATCTTCCTTGAGTCGATTATCCTTCGGATGGTACAAGTTGGCTGCCGATATGGATTGGTTCCAAACGACCACTAATTACTTAAACCCAAGTTCCCAGTAGCGAAGGGAAGTCATTACCGAACTGATTCCGCAAGTAATTCTTAGTAAGCAGAACTACTTCTGACTTAGATTACCACCTGTGTAAAGAATGCATTACTTTTACATGGAGATGTCATATATAGTAGTTGATTGCGTTTATTTTCTATTTCCCAGAACTGGTTCAGTCATTGATTGATTGGAAGTAGTTATTCAAAAAATCCCTATTAACAGATTTTTGCTTTAATTATTCAGATCAACTTATCTCATTAACAATTACTAAACCAATTCTACGACTATGAAGTAACAAGCACTTCTAAATTGCATTAATGTCAATAGAAAAAAGGCATTACATTTTTATAGCAATGTCACAGAGGATAGTGTTTGACTTCACCTTTCCACTAGACACCCTTCCTGCACAAGAACTGAAACGAAAATGACGTAGTACGACGATGAAAACTCAAATTTTCATAGGAAAATACATGCTAAATCTCTTCTGAAAGAGATATGTGATTACATGCTGCATTATCTTTTTTAGAAGGTAATGAATTACAGAATTAGTTATTTGTACGGAAAACTTTGAATTGATTGTAACGATTTAATGAATTTTCCATTCATGGAAGTAGTTTCGTCCGGAGTTGTTTACCATTTTCGCTGCTGGGTTATTTCTTAACCTGTTTGGTAATATAATTTCTTATGCTCTAAAAAGAGTTCGTGTTGCTTTATTGTTTTATATTTTTTCTCAAGGTGACTGAAGAGAATGAACTACAATATTAATTAATACACATGTGGAACAGGCACCGGCTGTTACAAGATCGTATGTTGCATTCAGTTCAGTCTACGGGTATCCATTTTCTCGCTAGTTCTTGTAGAAATTGTAATTTCGTGACACCAGCCTTTAATGTTTTTTTATATGGAGTTTCATCGAGCTTTTCTTGAAATTTTATAATGGCAACACTGATCAGCATCAGTTCTGGGTTGGATTCATTACTTTGGGGTTGCGTTCCTGGAAGGTGAAAAATGTCCAAACACGAGTTAAATTGTGAACGGCCAACAATGTAAAAAAGTTGGAAATCTGTAAATTTTGATTCAGCATATCTTGGAGATACAAAAGGTAGACTATACCAGAATATGCATGCGCATACGCTATGTTAAATGGTCTTATAATCTATATATTAATTACACAAAGAAAGCTCCCGGTTCCGTATTTCAGCCACTTTTTTATATGGAGTTTCATCGAGCTTTTCTTGAAATTTTATAATGGCAACGCTGATCAGCATCAGTTCCGGGTTGGATTCATTACTTTGGGGTTGCGTTCCTGGGTAACTTTGGTGTTAAGTTCAGTGTTTGCCACCGATAAACATGCAATACATGGATTTATTGGAACTTTTTTCATTTCATGATTCTGCATGGTAAAATATTTTGCAAGTGTCCTTTTACTGCTTCCTTGCATGGGAGGATTAGGCCTACAGGGGACATCTTTGAAAAAAAATGCGCTTTGAAACTTAAGGTGCAAATTGAGGGAGTATATAAAAACGTTATGTCACTCATATACCTTCAATTTGTGCAATTACACAGCGGTCTCCTAGTCTTAATAAGTATCTTACTGTTAGGAGAAGGTATTGGTTTGTTTACACATTAAAGTTGGGAGTCTAACTTCCGGCTTTCTATTTAAAAATCTAATACACTAGCCTGCTTGTTCAGATTTCCAATATTCGAATTCAAAAATATAACCAACGAGCTCTGTCGGATAGAATTATTAATCCTGATCCAATGACAGCTTTAAAGGATTTTCGTTATCGTCCAACCTAAATTACAAAATTTCTTGAACCTTTCAACAACTTTAAAATTCTTGGGAAAACTGAAAAAGGTTTATTTTCCAGTAATAAAAACAGAAGTTACACAAGTAATTCCCCCGAAATTACTCTCCTTAATCCTCCACTGACTCCTTCCACTTAATAACTGAATTTAGATATTACATACTTAATACACCAATGCTCATATCCAATTTACGAGTGTTATCTACCTCACATTTAATTTCTGATGTCTTCAGCAGCACTCACGATGCTAAGCTAATTTTTTTTAGATATCCCTTGCCGTTGAAACAATTTACTACTCCTGATAGTACTCAGCTTCTTCAGTATGCACCTATTACAATACATCAGCACATTATCGTGTTATTTACATCGTGCAATTAAGATATCAAATTCAAAATGAGATGGCTAGAGGTCATTACGTGGCCACTTGTTCGGGACAGGTACAAATCGCCAAGACAAATTTCAGTAATTTGTCTTAAATGTTTCAGTCGCAGGGGAATACAACTGTAGCTGTGCAATAAATCGCACTTGCATTTACCGAAGGAGTACTACGTATGGGACGTGGAATGGGCTAGTTGGGATCTTTTACGTCCAGGGAAACTGAGCAAGTCTATGGAGCACCCCCATAATGGCCGTTGCAATTTTCTTACGTCACTCGACAATCCCAGGTAAAATTTAGGAAAATTGTTTCTAATTACATGATAGTTAGCGAGTAATAAAGTTTAGCAAATTAACGTAATTGATACGTGCATCGATGGGAAATATAGAAAACGCACCTATTGAGTGTGAACATCTCTTCCTCAGGGTTTAGAGGCTAGCAGCTTCTGTCTTACTAAAACATCAATATTTGCAGTCAGTTCCTAGTTGCATCAGAAGGCTTTCTTGGTTGCAGTTTCCGCATTATTCGCATCTTCCATTTCATGCACTGAGGCCACGATACTCCCGTGTAAGTTGCTAATTCCAGAGCAAAAACTTATAATCACAAAAGATACTAAGATAATCGCCAACTTGAAATCTCTTTAGGTCGTGTATCTGCTTGTAGCTGACATGATAATTAAGAGTAGTTGTTGATCCCACATGTTGTCGGCCGCGCGAATAATGCAACTGCATGCCGGCCAGTGGAATCACGTTGAATATTTTCACCGCAGAATCTGATTGCATATTATGATGAGCAAAAAGTGCGACATCTTACATGGGACCGCACAAATATAACAGGAGCAGGCAGCGCACAGAATCAGGTATCAAAGTAAAATTGCAACCCCGTTAAAACTTCGACAGTTAATTAACGCACTTGGAAGTGAATAGGCTACTGATGTTATTATTATCGCTCTGAAGTTGTTAAACACCGCTGACATGACCATAACTACCTGAACATGTGTCCCCAGTTGGTAGTAAGTAGTTTTATTGTCGTACCCGATCACTTCCTATCAATATAAAAAGTCTATTTCATATTCCAGGGCTTGCAACAAAATTGGCTTTGAATCTTGGTCAATACGTGATAATCTTGATAGTTTCCCACGCTAAAGTGTTTCAGGCAGTGATATCACAGGTGTTAATGACCCTTACACAAGATAAAATTATAAAACTTGCATTATCGGTAAATACCTCTCTGCTGCAAGATAAAATTATCTTTTTATATCTTCAGATATTGAAGCGGTCCCATACAGCTCATGAAATAATCAAATGACACCATTTCAGTTGAAATTTAAGACGTAAGCACAGAAGAATGTCTCAGCCCACTTCGTGTTCCATAGAGAAATCCAACCAAAGGTTGAGTACTGTCGGCCCATAGGCTATAAATTATATGACTGGAGAATACTTTGCAATTTCAAATTTGTTCTCAGCAACAACTTGTTGAAGTAAATTATTGAAACGATTAAAAGGAATCTTCATTTTGGTTTATTTGCCAAAATAGTTTCAGAATCTTAAATCTTACAGGAAAGGATGTCCCCTCCTACCCTAATCATCGAAAAAAGTTTAAATTGCTTTTTCAAGTGGCATTATTGCAAGAAAATAACTAGATTTTTGATATTTCCCCATCACACGGGGCTTACGGCTTACCTATGTTATCAAAGTTTAGTGTTAGGGCCACTGTTTTTATGCCTTTTACAAAATAAAAGATTCAGTGTCAAGTAATGTTTAACATATCGAATATGTAAAAATCTGATCGGACATCCCTATCGGTGTAAAAATATATATCGAAGTAGTTGATCAATTGTCATCACATCAGTTTGTGTTTTCTCACCTGTTGTCAATTCGGATCATTGCCTTGCATTGCCTCAATTTTTCACACCTTGCTAGCAATCATCCGGGCTCATTTTCACGGACTGTTTTGCTAAAGCTGTTTTACCTATAAAAAAATATAGAGTACTACTGTGAAGCGTTAACTAATATCTTGCAGCTATAAAGATCTTATGCCGAATAACAACCCTTGATTTACAGAGGATTATAGGAGGCGATAGGCAAAAAAACGGCCTTTCCGACCTACAAGGCGAGCAAATGCCTGAAAATAGGGTAGATATATATTGAAGAGCGCAACAACTTTTATATTAACAAAGCCAAAATATCTGTGAACTTCGACGTGTCTAAAACCACCGATCCTGATGGTATGTCGCTCCTGCTTTTAGAAAGCAGTATATTCAAAATATACTTTTATGAACTCTTAAAAAGGCAGAAACCTACAATTCCTCTAATTATAGCACAATAGTAACTGCTTTGATTCTGGCTAAGGTTTTTGAGACTTTTATCACTGCACAATTGACAAAATACCTCATGACATTCAACAGACGATCTGATGATTCTACTTAGCGAGCATTGGCATCACTGGCTCTTTAAGTACGACGGACATCTCGAAAGCCTTTTACAGCCCTTTTAGCCAAACTCCCAGCATTTGGTCTTTACACTCCTCTTCTAACTTGGATTGAATGTCGCTTTTTATTGCTCCATCAGTACTAATTAACACTGTCTAAAGTAATCTAACGCATTTTCAATTTAAATTAATACTTTTTGATTTTAATTTAACGTTTGATCCAAATGAATTATTGCTTAACCAATCTGTTTTAATTATTTTACAAATGCATTTTATGTTTATTTACATTACTTTAATGTCTACTCAATTCGAATTCACATTTGGGTAAAATGAATTAACGTTTGTCCAAATTTGATTTAATGGTTTAGTACAGGCGTCTCCAAATTTTTTGCCCGCGGGCCAGATAGTTTTTTGTAAGGTAGTCTAGTACAATCAATACATTACTTGAAGAATTGATGGAAGAGAGACTTGTTTCTTGTCTATATAATTTAACATCTTTTGTGGCAAAATTAAAAAAAAAATCGAACACTTGTCCGCGAAGTGCATCTGGCCCGCGGGCCGCAGTTTTGAGACCCTAAATTGAATTTACGAATTTGCGAAAATTTGAATTAATTTCAAATTAAAAATCGTGCTTCTGATTGGAGAAATCCAATAATTAAAAATGCTAAATAGTCTTTTTTTAAGTTAAAAGACAGGGGCCTTATTCACGAATTCGATTCGACTAAAATATTGGTCGTTATCGAATCTTCAGAATTCATGAATTCGATACTTTGACGTTTACATTTGTGTTGTCGTATCCAAGGCATGAAATTGTCGTATCCAAGGCATGAAATTGTCGTTAGGCTTGCATGAAATTCATACGTTCTAATGGCAACGCTTTAAGTTTTTTATGATCGAATTCATGAATACGAAATTAATACCGAATCGAATATGATATTCGTATCGTATTAGTAATCGAATCGAATTTGTGAATAGGGCCCCAGCTAATATGGAGACAAGTAAAAATTGTAGCGAAGGGATGGAATTTTCCAACAACAAAAAAATTAGCCAAAGGATCCTTGCTAAAAATTTTCCAACAAATCGCGGAAGAAATAGACATTTAGCTGAAAACTAATGGTATTGATTGTGGTATCAAACACGTTCAACGATTAAGTAAGTAAGTACGTAAGTAAGTAAGTAATGTTTTATTGTATGATACAAAGCACAAAGGAGGTATAAATTCAATACAATATAGCCAACTTCTAATTCTAACAAAACTAACAAAACAAAGTATAGGAAAAAAAACACGTTCAACGATTAAAACACATCCGAAACTTTAAAAGTTCGGCCTTGTTTCATAGTATGAAACACCCCGAATTAATATTGACAATTTTGGCCTTTTATTAATTTCATGATTCTCGAATTTCACTCATATTGACCAAAAATGTAGTTGAACTGCATATTTCAAGTGCAGACCTTTAGATATCTTCCTGCTAAAATTTGAGAAAATTTGAAGTGAATTCAATTTACACAAACATAAATTCATTTTACTAAACCATTAAATTAAATTGGAAAAAGCATTAATTTATTTTATCCGAATATGAAGTCAAATTATCATTAAAACAGTTTGGCTAAGCAGTGATTCATTTTAATTAAACGTTAAATTAAAATGAAAATATGTGAATTTAAATTGAAAATACTATAATATTTATTCCGCTGTCACGCCTCCCTTTAAATGCCCCTGCATCTTCTTTGGTAGCTCAGTGAAGAAGGTATGAGTCTTCAGCTTGAAGAAATATACAGCTTTTTAGGGCGTGACTTGGATTCCTTAGAAGGAAACACACAAACATTTTAAATTGAATTAAATTTTGAAGTGAAATTCAATTTTAAAAGCACTTGAAAATGTACACATGACTAGAAATTTTTTTCCTAAGTGAATAAAGGAATGGTTCGATCACAACATGTCAATTTGATTATCATCAGTGCACCAATCATAGACGCCATAATATAAATAGACGAAGCGTTCTTGAACAAATGTGTACTATAGATATTGATACCAAAATTGCTTCAAAATATAAACTCTCTCCCTCATACTCAAAACATGGAACTGAATTAAAATTTTTTCCATTAAATATAAGGGAAAAAATAGATAAACAGATTGTTTTATAAATCTATCCTTTGCATCTTCAAAAATTTATTTAACATTTTTCAGGCAAGGCAAAACCCATTAACCAGTGAGAAAGAATTTTTTGAACGAGATTTTAGTTATTTATATTGCGTACCAAATTTTTTTAAATATATTTCTATTGATAATTAACGTAATGAAATGCTTTTGTCGATTTTACGTAAAATGTTTTAATGGTAAATAGGTTTTTATCTACTGTCAAAAAATTGTTTCAAATTTTATTTTCATATTTTCACAAGAAATTGATAATAATTCACCTCATGTAATTTGTAATAAGATTTAATTCAATTTGAAACTAACAGATTTGCCTTAAAGTCGCCAGAAATAACGATATGGTGACATAAAATGCAGGTATCACACAAGGTTGTAACAAATGAATCTAAGCAGGATAATAATAGAAGGTTTTTCAAAACTACCAATTAAGTAGGTACTTGATGTTGATACCTTTTCCCACTATTTCCACGAAAATATATTCTATATTTCTTCTCGGCAAGAAATTTGCTTTGCTTCTAGCACATAAGGCGAACTTCTCAGCGAGGAGCCAAGTAATATTTACCTATCTCCGCGGACAGAATAAAGACGTTTCTTCAGCACAAACTTGGTCACATTCAAGTCAAAGTGCACCCCAACACGGTTAACAGCTGCACATATGCGATTAAAAGGCTTATGCTTACCATAGTTAATTCTAGAGAAGTTGGTACGCAGAAGGAGGACACTCCTCAAATTGCGGTCATTAGGCCTGAAAGACACCCCGGCACGGAGCATCAATATGGGATTTCAGGAGATGGTGTATAAAAACCACATCAGCAATCCTACGTCGTTCCTCTGAGGAAACCAAGCAAGGAGATTAAGTCGATATGGTGGAAGAATCAAGGGATTGTTCCATGGGAGGCCCCTTAACACAAGTCTAATGAACCTGCGTTGGACAGACTCAATGGGACCGATGTGTACTGCATAAGAAGGATTCCATACCTGGGATGCGTGTTTAAGAAGTGGTAGGACGAACGAGGTATATAGTACCAGGGATACCCCACGATCGGAGAACTCCTTAGACCATCGCCGGATGAAACCCAACAGGGAATTTGCTCTAAAAACAACAAAACTAATATGGGAAACGAAGTTAAGCTTGGAATCTAGCTTTACACCAAGGTCAATAACCGACTGCACTCGAGGAATACTGTCCGAAGCGAATTTGTAGTCATAAGTGATAGCGTCTCGCTTCCTAAAGAAGGACATAACTTCACGCTTATCTATGTTGAGCTCTAAGTTATTATGCTAGCACCAAGAGCAAAAAATGTTTGTCTTACTGTAAGGAAACACAGTCTCTAATATCATTGATGTGGGTAAAGATCTTCATATTATCAGCGTAAATTAGTATCTTAGACCGTTTCAAAAGATGCACAATATCATCTATAGAAAGGACGAAGAGAAGAAGGCCAAGGTGACTACCCTGAGGCACCCCAAAGGTGGCCTCAATGACCCTTGAGCAAGAGCCGCGGAAAAGTTCTTGATAAGATCTATCGGAGAAATAAGAGCGAATCCAATCCAAGAGTAAAGCCGGGAATCTCAGTTTATGTAACTTGAGCATAATGGAATTATGGATTCTAACAGTCTGGGTACAAGACGATAAGATTACTTTTTAGTTATTTGCTTTACTCTTTCGACATTATTTTCACTAACTGCGTTTTTTTTTGACAACAGAGTACAGAGTAGACATACATCAACAGGGTGAAATTAACTCGATTATTTTACAGAGTTAATAAGCTTACTGGATTATTTAAGTCTTCTACGGGAAAATAGATGGCGCTTATTTAAATATTTTATATTTTTTTAAAAATTGATTTTGCTTTCCGTAGCAACTAAATTAAATATAAATGTAAATTTAGATAAATTTTAAGTTCATTACGGTCTTTAATTATCTCCAATTTGCTTAAAAATAGTAAAACAGAAGAAGAAGGATAAACTCTGTACTCCATGGATTCGAGCCGTGCATTTGAGCTTTCAGAACGCCGTTTCCCAAAGAACACATTATTAGAAAAATAATAATAAAAAAAATAAATAAAAAATATTTTAAAAACTAATATTTCCAGCTATGTGTAAATTTTAAGACTTATATAACCAAAGATAAAACGAACGAAACGAAGATAAAACCCTTCCAACAATACTTTACAGTATGGCCTTTAATATGTACAATAGAATTTTAAAAAATACTACTGAAAAAAAATCAAAATCCCAACCCGCTCCACACATAATTCAATTTTATTTTTCTTATCCCTGTGCAGATGTTCAATTTCATCGAATCCAATCAGGACATATAATCACTTTTGGCTATTCACATGGACAAGTAAATCACGATAAAAATTGGGCACCAAAACAAGACCAAATCGAAGAAAATTAATGTCCTGCTGATTCAAACACTTTCTCATGTCATCGATTGAACGAAGAAACCTACTTGACACGTTCTGTATAGTTTGCTCCATCCTTTCGGATACGACCGTCACGACTTCTTAAGGAATAAAATCTTCTTATCGTTTCCAAATATCTTGATTCATCCCACAGATTACGTGCAACTAAGTTGCCGTCTTGTGAATTGTTCTTCAAATGGTGTCACATTATCTCATTAATCCCTTTTGTTGGGGAAACTGGATTACAGCACATCCCTTGACTGCCATTTATTTATTTGGCTTGTCACCAGATATCAAGAGGATGAATATATTTTGGTCCTTATCGAAGGATTTGTTTGTTCCCATGGCCGAGAATTGATGGCATTATATCTTGTAATAGCTTCCAGGGATAGTTTTTATCTAGTCTTGTCAAGGATTTAAGGTTAACGACATGTGGGGACATCATTGTCAAGTATTTTCTGGAATGACACCTTTTTGTGTTGAAATTTAGAATGATTTCCGTAATTTAAGAGAGACTGGTAATTCGGACTGTCTTTGAGATATATACAGTAAAAATACCCAGAAGAAGTTTCTGCCACTGTTTCGTTTTTGACTTTTAAATTTTTAGCTACGCTTTTTTTTTTGGCAGCAGAGTACAGAGTTGTCATACATTAACTGGGTTAAATTAACTCGGTTATTTTACAGAGCTAATAAGCTTACTGGATTAATTAAGTCTTCTACGAGGAAATAGATGGCGTTTATTGAAAATTTTTGTGTTTAAAAATTGATTTTGCTCATCATAGCAATTAAAATATGCGCTAATGTGGGAAAACTGTCATTAAGATAAATTTCAAGTTAATAACGTTCTTTACTTATCTCGGGTTTGCTTAAAAAGAGAAAAAGAGAAGAAGAAGAATTAGCTATGTACTCCATGGATTCCAACCGTTCTTTTGAGCTTTTATAACTCTGTTGCCCTAAAGAACACGGCTTACATTGACTCGGTTATTTTACAGAGTTAATAAGCTTACTGGGTTGTTTAAGTCTTCTATAGGAAAATAGATGGAGGTTGTTGGAAGCTTTTGTATTTAAAACTTAATTTTGCTCATCGTAGCAATTAAAATAAACATAAACGTGGGAGAAACTTCCATTAAGATAAATTTCATATTAATAGCGGTCTTTACTTATCTCGGGTTTGCTTGAAAATAAAAAATAGAAGAAGAAGAATAAACCCCTATACTCCATGGACTCGAACCGTTGTTTTGAGCTTTCATAACTCCGTTGCCTAAAAACCACAGCTTTTGTTCCAATAAGCTAAGTACTAGCGAAAGAACCACATTTTACGTGACTCACATAATGCATATCTGTAGAATGGAATATATGATGTGTGAAATGAAAGGGGAAGATGACTTCTTTGCAGTAGTGTGAGAATAAATTCTTGTTGCAGGGCGAGGGAATGATGAAAAACGCAGTCGAAGTCTAGGAAGAGTTATATCTCGGAAACTAAACAAGATAGCGGCACATATGTGGTCTCAAATGAAAGGGGAAGATGAGCTCTATGATATATTTCGACAAGAAGTAATGATTACGTGGTAAGGGGGTGTTTCAATATCTTGTATTTTTCAGCCTCCCACTGAATGTAAAAGTAAGAATCTTACTAGGTTCGTGTATGCTAAACATGAGTTACACGAACCTTATTAAGTCCAGTTCGTGTTTTCTATACACGTGTAGTTCGAACCTTTGCAATACATGTGTAATTCGAACTTTTGCATTACACGTGTAGTTCGAACCTTTTCAAGGTTCGTGTTTTCAATAAACGTGTAGTTCGGGTTCGTGCTACGCTTTTGCGAACTGAACCCAAGTTCAAACGTTAGTGTACACGCGTAGTTCAATACACGTGTATAAACCAGCGCTCTAATTGCTACGTACTTTTAATATTTTTACGATAGTCCTGCAGACACTTTTTATCACTTTAGATTATTTCAATCAATACAATAATAGCTACAAAAACACTTATTTACCCATATGAGGAGTTGAAAATATATTTTTTAAAGCACACTGCCAACTATACCCATTTGTCCATTTTGTCTTGCTTTTGAAAGTTTAATTGATATAAAATCAAAAACCGCCAATTCAAATTTTTTACAAACCTTGCCAGCCGCTCCTTATGAAATTATGCATCGAATGAAATTCGTCCAGAGTCGACATCAGTTTTTGTTTTTGAGATATTCGAGACGAAAAAAGTCCACAAGCGTACGAACGTATGTATACACGCACACATAGACATCTCTCTAAAACCGATGGAATGGGACTCTAAGGACCTCGAAACGTGGAGATATGTCGAAATTTTCAATTTGAAAAGTCGGGCCCATTAGAATAACTTCCAAATGTTGCAAGATTCTTAAATCCCATTAAATAACACTGGTAACTTAAAATATTTAAAATAAGTACAGTATTGTCTACCTACAAAAATTAAAATAACTAAAAGAGATATGCAAATGCTTCTGAAAACCTCCTACATTGTTCGCACGCTTCATTTTTAAAGGAAGTTGATTATAAGTTCTCACACCACGGACGAAAAAGGATCAGCTCGTAACTAAATTTGAGCATCGTGGAATGATTTCATTACAAGATCTACCGGAGAAGCTCATGACTTGCAGTCTTTCAAACAAATACTGAGGTGTATGGCGACGAAACACGTCTTAAATGGGAAGACGGAATCGATATTTAAAATAATTGTCCAAAGCAAATCACTAACAAGTCCTCATTCGAGATAGGGCATCCACAATGAGTCTAAAGGGTCTTTGAATATATATATTTGCACATCATTCGCATACATATGAATTTGACAATACGTCTGAACTTTAAAAATGTCATTAGCGAAAATAGAGAATAAAAACGGTCCCACATGGGACACCTGGGGAACACAAGCCGATACACGAAGTAAGAAAGAATATCGGCCATCAATCTCCATATGAATTCAGAAATTTTATATGTATGTTTTGTTACTTAAACTACGCGAAATAAATAAAAAATTAATATTAATTTGATTTTCAATAAATAGAATAGTTTTTTTTAATTCTACCTTAGTTTTTTCCCAATCTCTCCATTTCGGGAAAAACTCGGGTTTATTCTACTTTCAATCCAGCTACAAAATCGAAAATTACTTTTGAGGTGGCCTGATACAGTGAATCGACTTAGCCCAAGAACAGAAATTATCGCCTACACAAAACACTTTCTTACAAACTCGTCTAGTTTTCATTATGCTATTGCCTACGTAAAATTAAGAAAATTCAAGTGAGAATCTGAAAAATCTGAGACGCCCCATAATTTGCACGCATAAAGCATTTTACTGAAGCTTTTCTCAAACAAAAACTGAATAGAGATGAATTTATTCAACACCAATAATGATCATATAAGCCGGTTACCTCTGAGGTAGATGGTTGATGTCTTCGTATACATTAACCGATATCTGTACTACAAGAGTTTTGTACAAACGAGTCAGAGTGGTTCTTGTAAAGTTTCTTGTAAGTCAGAGATTCAACTTCTGAGCCATTAGCCATGTACGCAATAAATAAATTTATCGGGACAGAGGATCTGAATGTTTGGCGTGCATTTTTTCTGCAACTCAACTGAAGAGTTTCTTTCCTGCTGACCTTCTGAATGTAGCACAGGTAAGCACTGAAAACGATTTACATTCACCTACACTTGCAGCCACATATGGTTAGTTCTGTAAAAGCCTTGTGTGCCAGGAATGCGACGAAATGGCCAACTCAAGTGCGTGGTGATGTCTTAATTTTTAGATTTTCGTTGTTATATCAATGGGAACTCACTTCTGGAAGATATGATCGTCACAAAGGTGAAGACCTCTACCATCTTGCAAAGTGATGATATACCCATGTACTGAAAAGTACTCAATATAAATTTGGCTATTCACTGCACCTGACTAAAACAATCCAATGCCCAAATGACCATCTGCATTAACCCTTCAACCTAAAATCCAGGTTTTGTGGGAAAATCGACATTTGTACCTGCCCATTGAAGGGACTTGTCATAAATCAGAATTTTATAAAGAACGGATGCTGTTGCAACATCCGATCAGAAATGAAATTATCTAATTAAGAGATTTGATTTTATCGAGAGATGACTTTGATGGCCAAAAGTAGTTCTTTTGGATCAATCTTTCGGACCCCGAGATATGATACTGAATAAAGGTAATCAGAGTTTGGTCCTCATCCGCTCCACCAAAGAAGTTTGACGAGTTTTGTTCATCATCGTCATCCACCAAGTCGTGTTTGGGCTGACTGATTCTCCTTCTTTTGTCTTAACTCATCATCTTTCGTGGGGTTCATCTCTAGAGGTTCCGCCAGACTCTTGAGATTTCGCGTATGCCAGGTGTATGCCCCCAACAAAACTTGAAAGAAAAGTGTGGGAACTCGGTTTTTAATGCAGCACTGCTGCAGCCTCCTGACAGGTTTTTACTCAGTTGTTAGTTCTTTATGTTGACTTGCTGCTCTTCTTTTTCCTGCTAAATTGTTGTAGAATCGATTGACTGGGATGAGACCGAATTTCTGCGCCTTCAGGGGGGTCGCAACTGTATTTCAACGTTTTCATTTCAAGACTCTAGGGGGATTTCAGTAATCTGGACAATAAATTGCAATTTTTTGAGACCAGATAAATAATTCAGCAATTTTTTTGTATAAACTACAGAGAACACATCTGTAAAATCATGAAGAGTTCTAGGCGCAAGTTTTCCATGCAAATCTCCAATTAAATCATAAAACTGTCGTTATTGATCCTATACATACGCATGTAGACGTTAAATTTATTTATGAAGATTTCTCTCTCTTCAAATTTCAATATCGACTTGCAAAGATTAATTAAAAGAAGAAATTTGAATGCCCCATTGACGTAAGGGTTAATTGATTTACCACAAAAACTGTGATGGATAATTTTTTGCTGTCAGAGGAGAAAATCACAAAACCCATCTCCGAAGGCTTGCATTACTTTTCCACAGTAAACTGACAGCAATTACTTGTCTAGGCCAATTTATGCTTGTGTTTAATGCATTTGCGAGCACACGACCTCGGAAGGTTAATTAATTTGCAACAAATTATTTCCACGTTGATCGAAGATATGCACTTGAGCACACAAAAATCACGTGAAGAATCTCTAAGAAAATAGTGTGCAGTTATTTTTCGAAGAGTTATGACAAACAGAAACTTAACTAAGTTTGTTCTTGCTTGAACAATTGCACTGTAAGAAACGGAAAGGAACAAAAAATGTCCAGTTTTTAGGATATTACTGGCAAACTCCTTCATGTAGTTGAATTTATTACCAGCAATCTAATAAACTTTAGTTCTAATATTTTATCTGGAAGCTTCCAGCCCCTTAAGTACAGATCACTTGAAATTCAAACTTGAATAAATATTTCTCCAGATGGTGCGGCCTCTATGATATCTTCTAAAAAATTGGATCAACCCCACAGTTATTCAATCATGCGGAGGTCTATCTCGTTGTGTCACCCTGTATGCAGAAGACGGTCCAGAAATCTTGCCATTCGATATGTATATTGCTGCCTGCTAACCAAGTTCTTATCACTGGAAAAGCCCAAATTCCTTTAAAAAAAGGCCGTAATACCTCTTTTTTTGCAGGAATGCAAAGCCTAGGCCATGTCTACTTGCAAAGTAGAGGACTGCAGAAGATATTAGGATTATTTTATGGGTTCCAGCCCCAAACGGTTCGGCACTTCTTGTAAAGTGCCACAAAGTTCTGCAGTGTCGAATTGAAACGATTCAGAGCGAGGTGGACAATACGCCTCCGAAATTTCCTAAGAGATCGACCGAACCCGTGATTGGAAGGCGAGCGGGAGAGCGTAAGCTGGTGTGTAGATAAGCATCAGCTGTGATGCTTTGTGGTTTTGTGGGAGAAAAGTTCAATGTAGCACTGCTATGGAAGCCCTGAATCCTACAAAGTTGTGGTCAAGGGACTGCCGGGGAGCGTGGGAATGTTTTACTGCCTGATGGCAGAGAAAGAAAGGGATCAGAATTAGTACCTCTTTTAACCCCCCCCCCCCTCTCTCTCTCTTGCACAAGAGAGCTAGAGGAAGTTTAGCATTACGTAGGGAGGAAAAACACGGGAGCTCTGAGATGAGAATCCCAGAAGAGAGACATTAGTCGAATTCGTGCTTGGAAGAAGCCTACATATTGCAAACAGGGGAATGGAGCCAACCTTCATCAATGCCAGACGGCAGGAAGTGATTACTATAACCCTGTGCAATAGCAAAATGGTGGAAAGGCTGGCAGATTGGAGCGTGGTGAATCCAGCAACGTTATTTAATCACAGAGCCATTTAATTTATAGTGGAATATGGATCTGAAAGAAGAGAAAAGAGTCTTTAAGGATTCCTTGAATCTGAGAATCTGAAGAAAGATGTGAGGTAAACACCTAAGACCATAAAAAGTGCAGAGCCACAACTGGAGATAGTAACCTCAGCAATGAGCGACACATTTCGGGAGTCATGCCGTAGTCATGCAGTAGACAATCAAGACCGCATTTCCTGGTAGAATGGGGAACTAGTTATCCTGACGAAAGTGATGAGAAGAGCTTTTAACCATGCCACGATAAATAATGAACCGCAGGTATAGCAGGGATTTCTGCTTGAACATGAAGTCTATAAACTAGAGAAATAGTCACTAAGAATCGGTTTTCAAAGCTAAGTTTGTTCGAGACAGGACGGAAAAAATGGCGAAGACATTGGAGAAGCCGAACAAAATCTTAATGGAGGCACATTTTCCAGGAAACTATGTCCCGAAGAGATATGGGACAGTGCCGGATCACACGGCCTTGAGATTAAACAAGGATGCGCGAAAAGGATGGTTCCTTTGAAGGGAGTGAACAGGGTCATAGACAGGTTCGCATCTTTTATACCTCCGGGCCTGAACGATATTGATATTGTCTGCCTTACTGCAATGGGACAAACAGGACATTATACCATGGCTTCCGGGAATATTGAGGAAAACAAAGGTGATTTCTATACTAAAGCAAGGGAAAAGGGATTATACCGAAGTAAAATCCTTTAAACCAGTCAGTCTGATATCTTTTCAGTTGAAAACAATGGAGGGAGTGCTGATAGATTAGCTGGAGTGCACTACGCTGAAGGAATATCCCTTCAGAAGATTCAGACCAGTCACGCGAGTATTGGGGAAGGGTAACGAGAGGATAGTGAAAGGAATATTATCTAATTTTCTGTGGAATGTCACAGCTGAGTCCTCGCTGTCTACATTTGAAAATACTGGGAGTATACTTGGATTCGAGACTAAACTTGAAGCATCAAATTGAAGAAAAGATTAGAAAAGTGAAGGGGGTGCTGCATCAATGTAGAAGATCAGATTGTAGATCAGCACACAGGATGTATATAATGGTGATTAGACCTGCCCTGACTTCTGCGGCGGGAGTCTGATGGCTTAAAGATTTTCTCTGAAGCTTTAAATTTGTCCTGCTATGTTAGCTTAGGGAAATGTATCTCGGCTTATCAGGCAGAAATGCTGGTTCTGATTCATGGCGGAGTACATTGTATGCAATTGCCTAGCCCTGGACAGCAGGAGGGTGGCTTTCAGGCTGCTCCATGAATAGCATGAGACAGTTAACCGATAAAGAACTTCTCGAAATAATAAGAAAAGTCGAGATTAGTGAACTGCCTTGGAACTCGCGGACCAGCAAAGACAGCTCTTGGTAGAGAGAAGCAAAAGGTCTGTTTCGTTATCCCTCGACCGATTCTATAATAAAAATACTGGGACAGAACTCTTCTTTTGAAGAAGCCAAAGCCACATCATCGTTAGACTCTTCTGTGGTAATTACCCTATCAAGTGCCACTATGAGAAAATGGCAAGACAGGGACGGCAATGTAGGACTTCTGTATCGTACCCGAAACATCTGAATACCTCCTATTTAATTGCGAAGTAGCTGGGGGAGAAGATCTTCACATCTAGAACAGATTTTCTCTTCTTCTGACCAAATATGCAATACCAGTCCTAGAAAAATCCTGAGCTTCTTCAATGATTTTTGTACTCTTTCTTTCTCTATTACTATTAGATACTATAATCTATTACTTTCTTTAGTATTGAATTTGTAGAATGTCAACAGAACTATAAACCACCAAAATTTAAAATTCAACTCCCAGAAGCACGAATTCTCGCCAATTTGAAACTTATCAGTAATTCAATAAAAATTTATGTTGGAAGGTATTCATACCTTCTGACAATATGATCACCCATTATCACACTTTAATTCAAAATGCCCATCGGCATATTCTTGAGACCGCCTTTACAAGATTCTCAGAAAACAGGAAACTAATTCAATATCGCGTTACTGTTCTAAACTACTTAATTTCAAGTAACCACGTTGCATGCTTATAACAATCAACCAGTAGAGATTTCGTGCAAAAACAAGTAGCTGCCTCAGATTAAATGGGATCCATCAATGAAATGAACCTAACAAAATTATGTAGTATGTCTGGCGGCTCTTATAGGCGTCCAGATAAATGCCCAAAGATTGTGCTATAAACAGAAGTAACGTAAAAGGAAATCGGCTAACGTAAGATTGTGTTGTCTCATTATGTGATGGATTTGCATTTAATTGTTATCTACTGCCTGGGGCTCAAAAAGAGTTACTCAAATTCCTTTTTAATAAAGAGAAAACGTTAGGAGTCTGCGGAAATTCAGAGGCAATTGTACACCTGATCAAATTTAAGCAACCCACGCACCAACCATCTATTGAAAGTGTCAATTCCCCAGCTAGTTAGCAGTGTAGCTTGAAAAGAGCTCTTAGATTGCTACTGTGCCCCGATGGAGTTTTGAAGATCGGTTGCGTGACATCAAACATTTTGCTGAATGAATCTTGGTAGCGATTTTAATTTTAATGATTGCCTTCTGGCCTTCAAGGCTTTCTCAAGCAACGAGATACGGCGAGAAATTGTGAAATTTGAAAAATAAAACTAGTTTGATTCAACGGTGAATTTAGCCGTAGAAGAAGGTAGCGCATTTCGAACGCGACTGTAAACACTCTTTCCGCGGAATCCCAGGCCCATTTCAATTTACTTAACTACAGAGTTAATGATGAATCTGCTACAATATTCCGCCATTGTAGACAGGCCTGAAGCTACCGATAATTAAGATTCATATCCGTGCAACAATTACCTGACGCTGGCCGTGAAATCGACTGTTGTCGTAGGTAAGTAATCTCTTTCCAATCAGCTAATCGCCATCGGATGCATGAGACAACAAAAGCAATTAAATTAGCCGTCAACGACGCTCTCCAAATCCTTGAATCTATTAAACCATACACGCAGGCGATCTTGCAACTTTCAAGATCGTCATGAACTGGGTACAACAAAGGCCTTCAATTATCCCAACAAGACGTTCCATATTGGCAGTCCCAGTAAAATGAACCTCACCGAATGCCGTTGTTGTCTCCACATTGCAATAGATGCTGCGCGCACAACTTAACGAATTGATTTACTCCAACGATCGATATCGATAAATTACCATCATCATCTCCGGATTTACGCAAATCTCGTGACATTTTACCTGACAGCTTTGCTAGCTTGCTGGTCGGATTAAGCATCGCTCAGGTAAAAACAAGATGAGGCCTGGGCCTGAAAAGAAGGTGATACTCAGCACGAACTAGTTACCACGGCATGAAATTGGCACTACTTCTTGCGTTTACCTGCTGATCACTTTCAGTTCCATTAATTATATTGGGATTATTTTCGTTTATATTTTGTCGTTCACTTCACAGCAGCGACTT
>QYTT01093243.1:0-17090 GCA_006980735.1 Dasypogon diadema
TACTTTTTGGAATCAATCAGTTAAAAGTTTCCAGTCCAGACACTTTATTGTTTAGTATCTACATATCAAATCAAAGAGAATTCAGTACAATAATTAATGTCTGTCTAAAGGAAAAAAGGACCCCTTTAGAACAAAACAGAATTTTAACTAAAATCGATTCAACTTTTATTTTGTTGCCTTCATAATGAAATGCCTTCTGTTCCACATCATCAGTTCGTTGGAAGTTATTTCCCTTAAAGGTATTTCTGAAAACAGGAAAAACTTTTCCATAGAGGATTTTGTAACTAATTGTACATATGAGTCAAATAACTATGCGAAGAACAAAGCTTCTTAATTAGACAAGGTGCAAAAATAGTCCTGTTCATTTATAAATAAATGACATTTCGTAATTCTATTTTAGGACTGCAAAATAAAATGAAGAGGAAAATGTGTGACGCTGGAGTGGTATCATTGTAATTTATTAGGAAACTTCACATTTCAGAAACAAATTTGGAAGATGTTTTTCCCTCTCTAAAACCCCATTAGCCTGCCTGTACAATATTTACGTAGTACTTATCTGTAGTCTTAAATTAGTACCAGAACTCAAAAGGTTTACGTAAAAGAAGGGCTACTAACAATAAATCTCTACACCTTCCTGTCGCCAAATTAGTGAATTAAGCGAGGGGTTTACCTTAATTTTCGTGCCGCGACCATGGTAAAACTTGGCCTATTGTCAGCTAAAGAATAAAAAGTTTACACTGTGACGAGAGGAGTAACAGACCTTGTAATTATCGAATTTATTATGTTGATGGTAATGCATCTAATTATACAATAGTATAATAATATATAATGCATCTAATTATACAATAGTACTATACTAGCGTAAATCACTGACTTTTACTAAGTGGACTGAGCAGATAACTATCTCATGAAGGAAAGCAAAATACAAAGCGTTTCTCCCTTCTTTACTGCTTTACACTTGTTTAATTTAAATAAAATGGCTTAGTTAATCCATCAGATTATTTTTTAACAGTATTAAAGAAATAGGTACTTAAAACTCAACTGAATTTGAGCTTTTGGTAAGAGCACATATACCTTGTCTTCTTCCCAACAAACATTTAGGCGATAAATGGACTTAACGAGAATACCGCAATATTGCCGTGGTGTTAAAAAAATAAGAGCACTCTTTTTTTATCGTACTGGCAAGAAAAATTCAAAAGCAATCGTTTTATTATCGTAGGGATGAATAATTAGCTATAGCCTGCTTAAACAACGCATCAGTAACCAACCCAACAAACATGGCAATAAGAATGCAATAGAGAATAAGTATTAGCAAGGGCAGGATTTGCCTATTCAGTTCTAGAACTGAACCCTCTCTGTAGATTTTTGCAAGTAGAAGAATTTTGGAAGTAGAAGTGATTAGTTCAGTGATAAAAGAAAAATTATTTAAATAATTTTCAAATCAGAAGCCTTATCTTGGTAAGTAGAACTTCTTTTTAAATACATTATGATAATATTTTTATAACTAGAAAAGATTTTTATATAAACTTTTATAAACATTTTTCATAAATTTTTATAGATATGTATATGAAGATTTGTGCGCTAGATTATTTAAGAACTTGAAGAAAAATGTTTAGACGGAATATTCACAAAACTGCACGTAAAGGGGCAGAAAAATTTGTTTCACATGTTTTTGCAAATAAAAGAAAATGTGGAGATACACGTGAATTTATAACTGAAAATGATATCTATAGCGTAAATTTGAATAATAAAAGTAATCTTGTATCTAGTAATGTTGACAATTACCGACAACAAAACTATAATACGAATCATGACGGGAATAGTAGTTTGATGGAAGATGTGAATGAAATTTTTGTTGAAAATTCAGTTAATCAAAGTACTACTTTCGCTGGAAATGAATTCAAAAGCCAATTAGCTGAATGGTCTACTAAACACCTTATTACTTCTGCTGCTATGAACGACTTGCTGTCCATTTTAAAATCAGTCATCCCTAATCTGCCAAGTGATAGCAGAACATTGAAAAAAACTCCTTCATATGTTCCACTGTCAAAAATAGGTAGTGGAAATTATGTACATTATGGCTTCAAGGACGGACTGACAGATTTTTTGTATCGTCATGATTACGATTCAAGTGAAATTTTCGTTGACTTCAATATTGATGGAATGCCCTTATCAAAAAGTTCAAATAAAGAATTGTGGCCAATACTATGTAATATAGTAAAAACGAATTACATATTTCTTGTGGGAGTCTATGAAGGTGAATCAAAGCCAAGTGATGCGGATATTTTCTTAAAACAGTTCGTAGAAGAAGTGCAAGAAGTAATGCAAAATGGATTACGTTACAAAGGGTGAATTTTTAAAATAATTATAAGAACATTTATTTGTGATGCTCCGGCCAGAGCATTTATTTTAAAAATAAAAGGTCATAGTGGGTATTACTGTTGCACAAAATGCATACAACGAGGAGAATTTCATGAAAAGCGGGTTGTTTTCCCATTTTCAGAAGCTGTACCAAGATGTCATAACTCATACGTAAATAGATTACACCCAGAGCATCACCACCAAGCCGAACTTACGAACATTGAAAAATTAAATATTGATATTCCCAAACAATTTGTTTGCGATTACATGCATGTAGTCTGCTTGGGTGTAATGAAAACGTTGCTGTTATGTTGGACAAATTTAAAGGAAAGCGAATATGCTATTACAAATAAAAGCATTTTAGTTATGTCGAGAAAGTTATCTATGTTGAAGAAGTGCATACCTGCAGAATTTGCTAGAAAACCAAGAGAAGTAACAGAAGTGAAAAGATGGAAAGCCACAGAGTTTAGGCAATTTTTTTATATACAGGACCATTTATTTTAAAAGATATCTTAACTCCAGAACGCTACACGCATTTTTTAAAACTAAGTATAGCAATAAGGATATTGCTAGATAATGAAGATTGTCATATTAACAATAAATGCGCTGAGAATTTGCTTAAAGATTTTATCCAAAATGTTCCCAAATATTATGGCAAAAAGTTGTCGACTTTCAATTTTCATTCTTTACTGCACTTATGCACGGACGTAAGAAATTATGGATCTCTGGATAATTTCAGTGCTTTTCGATTTGAAAATCACTTATAAAGTCTGAAGAAATTGATTAAAAAAAGAAACTATGCGGCATCACAAATTTATAATAGATTAGTTGAAAGAAGCACGTTTATTTCTAAAACTGAAAATGAATGCAAGCTTTCATTTGAAGAAAACAAAGGTGTACTTTCCGTGAACTGTTTAAAGTTTTCAACAATTTTTCGAGACAGTTTTTGTTTGGTAGGAAAAAACATAGTATAAATAACGAAAATAATAAAAGAAAAGGAAATCAGTGTTCGTTGTGAAGGTGTATGCATAGGGAATATAAAATCCTATTTTGAAATACCAATAAATTCTATACAACTTGCCATTGGATATAGCCAAAATTTGTTAGGAAATGTCATTGAATTTCATCCAAACGATATTAAAAGAAAAATAATTTGTTTGAAACATGAAGATTTAAATATATATTTTTTTGGACCTTTAATTCATCATAATGCAGAACAGGATCCTAGTAATTAAGCGAAATGGACACAAGCGACACAAACAAAATTTACAGTATAATGCAAACGGTACACACTAAAGGTAAGTTATATAAAGTTATATAAAGGTTATATATATAAAAACTTATAACTATTTTTAGACCTCGTCCAAGATCCACCCACGCAAGACTTTACTTATAGAAACTTTCTTCAAATTAATCCACGTAATTTTTTCTTAGATGTGCGTTTTTCCGCTGAAACTAATAATGAAAATGTTGAATACATGCCATATAATAGGAAAGTGGCCTGCAACCTCAACACAGTATGACGATATTGAAAAAGAAAATGTTTTAACAGAAAATGCATTAAACAAAGAAAGTAGGGCATGTCTTACACGATCACCGTCACCATCTTTATTGGATTTTCGAAGGAAAAATATTAATACTCCTATTAACACAAAATGTGATGCTTGCTCCAAGGGATTTGATGAATTTAAAAAATTATTACTGAAACAACAAGAAAATCAAAAGCAAATGTTTATCGATTTGACTGCAAAGCTTATATCTTTAGAAAAGCGTGTTCATATTCTGTCACAAAATATATCACAATCCGCACTCGCTAGAAATGACGCATTAGATACTCTCCCAACAAACATTTAGGCGATAAATGGACTTAGCGAGAATACCGCAATATTGCCGTGGTGTTAAAAAAATAAGAGCACTCCTATTTTTATCGTACTGGCAAGAAAAATTCAAAAGCAATCGTTTTATTATTGTAGGGATGAATAATTAGCTATAGCCTGCTTAAACAACGCATCCCTCTCTGTAGATTTTTGCTCCAGAATAACGGTAATGAATTTCGTACGAAAAAAGTAAATTCTATTTCAATGCGCTTTATTGTTATTTTGTATTTGGAAATGGAAGTGATTAGTGGTTAAGTTGTTAAAAAGATTGGAAAGTGATTTTTATTTCTAGTATTTTTGAAAATAATAAAAATATAATCCACCTTTATTAACATAAAAACTTCTTGTTTTGGCAACAAAGGAACGATCCTCTGTAGTAATAGGAAAACTGATTACCTTGGTGATAAAAATACGATATTCTATAGCAAAACGAATACCATTGGCTGCGACGATAACAATGCATATAATCAAAACGATAAGTCGGCGCGTAATCCATTTCTCAAGCAAAAAGTGTCGCTATCCTTTCGGAAATTACCATCGTGGCAATAGGCAAGTCCTGCCGTGCTAATACTTATTCTCTATTGCATTCTTATTGCCATGTTTGTTGGGTAATATTCTTTTAATACAAATTTACACGACTTCTTTTTATTTTAAAAATTCATTTTAATTTTTTATCAAATTCATTTTAATTTTTAATCAAATTCATTTTCGTTCGTTTTAAAATCTTTTATTTTAAATCGTTGATTTATTTTTTTTTTTAAATTAAATTCTTATTTTTAAAATACATTAAAAAAATCTTTAAAAAACAGTTTCATTAAAAATAAAATTACTGAATTCGTATACACTCCTACCTCCTATTAGATATTAGCATTGTTAAGAGCAGTTTATCTATTTTTTGGAAAAGCTTTAGAGTTCAGCTGGCATTAGGCTATCCCACCGACCTCTATAATATGGACTGAGCATGTTACTCAAACTGCATTAAATTGAATGGCACCACTTTTATATTGCTGCCTCTTTTAGAATAAGCATTCTGTGTCTAGGATAAATGCCAATTTTACCCATAAGATACCGAACAACAAAAAAGGATGGAACTACATTCCCTCTCGTTTCTAATAAGTATTCTGTGTCTGGCCCCACATGAGATAGCAAATTGAGCAGTCCATTTATTAGAGGTCGGTGGGCTATCCCCACAATTCTGCGGTCGTTTTCGCAATCGGCAATACGACCCCTTCTGTGCCAGCCTTTTCACTGCCAGGGATGCCACAATGGCTTGGCTTGGCTTGGCAGCTACACACATCTGCCTATCTTCTCCCCTGCTTGCACTCCCAGATTCTTACAGAAGAAATCAGCCACAAGGCTATCCTCGATTTTCTATCCATTCATATATAGAATTAGATGAGTCCAGGGTGGGATTATTTAACGACGTTCTCCATCCTCTCCCGAAGGAATTTTAAACTCAAACTCTGAGGCAAATATAACCTCAAGTGGATAATCCAATCACCATAACGCAATAGTCGCAGACTGAGAGCTGCAGACGCTACAACTACAACTTTTTTCATATTCCTAGTGTTTAGCTAAGCTGAACGCCCCCAACATATACCAAGTAAGTATAATGTTTGGTACTTTCTCCACAATTTTGGAGTTGTGTATTATTTTCAAAGCCTTTCACTACACCGCAGCTCCATGGGTAGTAGTAGAGATAGGGGGTTTTCACCACAAGCCCTCGACGTGCTTCATGAGAATCTAAGCATTTTGTTCTTTTACAAGCAGCCCACGTGAATCAATATACTTATCGCGTAGTTCTACTTCTAAAATCCCTTGCAAGCATTGAATTTATGTGCGTCGTACAATAAAAATCAGAATTCTATTAACAGTGAATGTATTTTAATTTCACGCTAGAATTCCACAAACGTACAAGGTTTAAATTAAGTTTGAATACTTCCACATGGTCTTTCGAGCCTCTAGAAAAATTCAAAGAACCTTCGAATAAAGACTTCATCGACTGTGAGTAAATTTAACGTCAGACAAATAGAATTCAGAAATTCTTCATTAAATAGCATACTTCAAAGAACACTTTGATTTATGTGCTGCAATTTATCTCGCGGTCATGGCATTCGCTTCTGAATTGCTCTACCGAAGAACTTTTTGCATAGCGCGTCTGAATTTATTCATTTTAAGGCAGTACAATTCATTTTACGCTGTAAAACATAAAAAAATCAAATCATATCATTGAAAAAATTGCAAAAAATGATAGAAAAATTAATTTTGAACTTTAAGAAAGATGATCCCTCGTGAAAAAAAGTACAGGGCTAACTAAGCTCAAAACAATCAGGAAAGATTTTACTGAACTTCATTACCAATTATTAAAAACAACTGTTCAAGAAAATCATGCCTATTTAATAAATTTATGAGAACACTCGAAAACTTCGTACTATAACATTGCAGTCAATAAAGAATTGCAGAGTCTGTATAAAATCCTCATTCACTACAACACTTTTACCACATACAAATCCAAAAAATTCTTGCAACTCCATCGATAATCGGACGATCCTACGAGACCGGAGACATGCTAAGAACCTTCCAAACGGTGTTCTTTTGCTGCCTAAAATATAATGCAACATTTTAAATGCCACATCATCACACTGTTCAGACAGGATAAAGTCGAAAAACACACGCCGGACCGGAAAAGGTGTATCGTGAACTTATCAAATGAGGTATACAGAAGGCTCCGAAGTACGAGAGGATCCACTGATGTCAATCTGACAGGAGCTCTCCTATACTGAAAGAGACACAGAACTAAAGATGCTGGCCGATAGAACCGTCTCGTTTGCGTCGTACGCATCATACGCTTTGACAGATCAGTCATTGTACATTGAAAGTGGCCCAATGAAAAAACGAACGAAAAATGCGAAGTGAATGATGCGTGAAGTTGCTTAACTTTCAACTTGTCGCATGCGATGAGGTGAGAAGAGGTGACAGTTGTGACAGTTGTAATTGTGAGCTGAGAAATTTAATCCAAACAGAAATGTTTGAAGAAAAACTATTAATAGAAATTCAAAAATATCCGTTTTTGTACAATACGCAAAATAGATTATGCAGGAACAAATTACAGCGGGAAAAAGCGTGGATATCTGTTACAAAAGCTGTTGGCTGTCGCCTTATAGTGACGATTCAGTCATTTTGACCGAATCAATACAGTGACTCAAATGATCTGGGCATCAGTTGCCCTATAAAATCGGTCAGTCAATCACTCGTCTTCTAAAACTGAAGAACTGACTGTGACTATCAAGGGAAAGTAAACAGCTGACCGATTTGCTACAGCTGGTATCTTATGCCTACTCTACAATGAACCAACCAACCACCCAACGTGCCACGTCCACACCAAGATCCACTTTTCGCTGGCTCTTGCGTAAAGAAAGAAATAGGCGCCTTTGTGTGGGTTTGACCACGATTTCTTGTTAGTGTAGTTGTTAACATGTCAGCCAACCATGTTCTAAATACAAACCAAAACAGGGTCGAACAAAGAAAATTTATTACTAAAAATGAAATTTGTTCATTTCCGGTTCATCGTGGTAGCCAGTTGTCAGGGACAACCGTCAAATACTTGTGTGAAAATTTAAATTAAAACACCGTCCCGAGTGAAATTGCTTTCGAACTGTCAAAAGTTGTTCCAACACATACATCGACATGTTTTATTTACGCGATGTCTCGATAGAGTACTGAATCCTGACCACGGTTAGTTCATGGTTTGATGGTTGGCTCATTGTAGAGGAGGCTTTAGTCTTGTGCAACCGCTTTTACACACCTCGTTGAGACTAGAGGAGTAGATACTAGGGTTAGGGACGGGTAACTAGAATTTATCTTGCCACTTGAAAGAGTAGAAAACTCAGATCTGTTATAAGAGAATTACAGATTGAAGAGTAACAGGTACGGTAAGAAAATAGTAACTCAAGTCTTTTGGTTGATGTACTGATTCGGTCAAATAGACCGAATTGATCAATTGACCGATTGACCCAATTGACTGAACTCCATGATAAAGGAAAAGGTTACAGGTTTTAAACTTTAATGTTTTTTAGTTTGGGTTTAAGGGTATGTAACTAAATACCTCTTGAACTAGATAAAATATTATTGCATGATCTCAAATGAAAGGAAGAGATGTCATCTACAGAATACCGCAATAAATATATATGTATTGCGGGGCGTTTCCTATAGATCTTTTCCTTCTTGCAGTTGTTATTTACTGGAAACGCAATTAAATCAGAACTGCGATTTTACATTCATAACAAGAATGGCTTTTTATGAACGTCCTAAAATAGAAAGAAATGGTCTTAGCTAGAAATAGTGCACCGTATACAACTGATTCAAATGACATCACTATCGCTTTAGCTCGCTTTGACATAATGACTGTGCTGATTCTGATAGGCATGATAGGCTAGGCGCATGATGTATTCTATGGTCAGCGCCTTAAGGTGTCTGTCAACCGGAACCAACACGTTCCCAGAAATATTAATGACATCGCCAAGTACTGCCATAGGTTATTTATGCTTGCGTCGAATTCTCAAGTATTCCTAATAAATGTGAGGCTCAGATAATGACTGAAGCTGAACAACTGTGCGTGTCCCAACGAGTAATTGAAGCAATTCTACTGACTACAATTATACTTGTGAAACCACTGGAACCATGCACAGTAAAAATGTAATGCCAAAATTATGTTTTACCTGAAACATTTATTAGGTTAAAATTTTACTATCTCCATTGCCCTAAAATTTCTCTCTGCCTAAGCTGTGCTCTGTGCATCATGCAATTATCTCCTGAGTTTAGAAAAAACTTTCTAAAAAAATTCGGAACTCGAGGCTAGATAGAATTTCTCTACAGAAGAAAAAAGTTTTCCGTCAATCTTTATCAATATTCTGTAAGCAACCATATCCACGGCGAGATAAAAGTGCCCCGATGGCAAAATACTCATTATATTAAGCGCAGTTGTAAACACTTCATCCTCACAAGCACCAGCAGAAACTGGTGAGCTTCTGGCAATTCAATGTGTCTCTCTCGACGAGAAAGCTTTTGCGTCCGACGCACGGCCTTGGATCAAACTAATATAACCTATGTACCAGTAATCTAAATAAATACCTGTATTGACGGATGTAATGAAATTAGGCAATTACTTTACAAATCGTTACATATTGTTATATTGCGCCCATATTGTTTCTTTCACGAAAGTGTTAAATCTTGTACGCTGGTACGCAACCCTTCGTGTGCGAGTCCGACTCACACTTGGCCGGTTTTTTTGTCATTTGTGCTCTCAACTTTCTCGTTTTACAGAAAGAGATAGCTCTCATCGAATCCAAACTCATGAAATAAGCTCAAGGAGGAATTCGAAAAACTGAAAGCATGAGCGTCTCGCTTCCTGGGGTTAATTGGAAGCAAAATTTGGGTGGCGAGCGTAATCCCACGTGTCTCTATCCTGGAGAAAAGGTACCACTTTTGTGCAAAAACTTCCTCGTCAAAAAGAAAGGAGCTTCTACGTATTCTCACCCTTGGCTTCAAATTGAATTTATCTATAATACTCCCTTAAAATTGTTCAAAAACAGAAAATCTGGGAGGCCGTCCACAACATGATTTAAGACCTTCAAATAAAGAATGAAAAAAGCACTCAAAACCATAAAAAACTTCGAAGTTATGAAGAAAATTAAGTCGTGATCAGAAATCCCAGGAAGTGACATCTGACTGTTACTGTTCAATAAAACTCTGGTAATAAAAATATCAAGCAATGTTCGATGAGTGCTTAGCAAAACGCCAAGTACCGGCGAAAAGTCTAAATAAAATCGGCAGAGGAAAGCCCAGACGTAAAATGTTTACTGTCAAACTAATTCATAGAGACACCTGGAATTGAATTCGAGTCAATGGTGTCATGTCAACAAGGATTATGACTTAATCAAAAATTCGCCCTGAATCCAATCCATTTTATAAATAAAAGTATTATGTAGGGTGTTCCATTTAACCTGACAGTTCAAAATAACTCGAAAAATACGCATCATACAAAAACAAAAAATTGTCCCAGACGAAAAATAAATATTTCCAAGGTGGACATCTGTCTGTGCAAAAATCAGCCCTGCCCTCAACTCCCTGTGGGTAGTTAGCTGCACGCGTGCTTTTCTTCGGCTGTACATTTCCATCGGTGTAAGGGTCAAATAACTATCGGATCGTCTCTGAAATAATATGGGCACGGACCATGGTGAGAAATGAATAAAAATCGTATTTTGTGCAATTACTACGCCATCTATCAGAAATAAAAAAAAGTTTTGAACAAACCGTAGGTTTACGGCGTAGAATCCGAATGTGTAATGAAAAATCGGGGTTCCCATTTTTGATTACAAAGCTGCCTCTCGCCCCACCCACAGGAGGGTGATTTTAGGGCACACAGATGTTCTCCTTGGAGATATTAATTTTTCGTCTGGGACAATTTTTTTGCATGATACGTACTTTTCGAATAATTTCGATTTTTCAGGTTAAATGCAACACCCTGTATAAGATAATATATGTGTATGATATATAAGTCGTTTCCAGAACAGACTCAATTTTAGGTGTTCTTTTTTCTCAAGATATTGACGGTTTGCTTATTTTAAAGGAAAATTACACTTTCATATAAATAAGAAGAATCATATATATGTGTGTTGTCATATAAACAGGGATTATAATCGTATCGAAAATCCGATCTAGTCCAATCCACATAGAGACGAGGTAAATACCAAAAACCAAAACAAAAATGATGTCTCAATTGTAAAGTAAAATTTTTATTAAATTAAATCAGTCATCATGTAGGTACTTAAATTCAGAAAGCTTGCAATTAAATCGGAATCACAATTAATGAGCAGGAAACTGCAAGAAGTATTAAAATAAACGTTAATTAACTTAAAATGATGTTAATGAAAAACTAAAAAAAATTCAGTCTTTATTACAGTACAAAAGTTTACTATTTAGTCTCGGACACCTCTTCTACTCTAAACCCGACTGAGAAGGAGAATGGTTGCGTCCGCCACCAGGAAGGCCTCCGTTCTCTTCCGCTTTTTCTCAACTTTTTATTTTATCCCGTTGGCATTATAGTTTTGTTACTGCGGTACCTACTGTAGTTACTTTTATGTAGTATCGAGTGGCCGCCACAAAGTCTTTTTTTTTACTCAATTTGACAGCTGATTTGTGTTGACGTCATCGATTCCCCTCCTTCAGAGATATTCAGAATTTTGCAGTAGTTTTGGCCTTCCTGCTATTTCCTTATTGTCAGCTGTTGACCTCAAAGTGCGGTGGGTGTCCGTTTACAAATTGGTTTTTCGGCATTCTTCTTCTTTCTTATCAGGAAATTTCAAGAAACTGTTCATTTACTTTTGGCAACTGTACCCTCATCACATAAATAAGGGAAATTCAGGAAATTTCAGCTGCAGAAGTAAAGAGACAGACCTATATTTGGCTTTGCTTTTAGTACTTTGAAGGAATATCAGGGCACTAGGATATTGGTAAGGCATTTTAAGTTTTTTCTTTTAGTATTTATTTAAAGCCAAAGAGAACCGTATTTAGACTATCTTACGTACTTTATTTATGTTTTAGAAGAATAAAAGCAGTACTTCGGCAAACCGCAGACCGAAGGCTGTCGAGTCAATTGATTTTTTAGTCAGTGACTCCTTCAATGGAAAAAAGGATTAAATCATACACACAACTTTCACACAATCGTAGTATCTATAACATGAAAAATATAACAAATGCCTTGCATGAATATTTGGCAAGACTAGAGCTTGCCCTTTTTATACAAATAAGTAATTTAATCTGCACCTATGTAAATATTTCATAATATTTGACAAAAGAAAAAAATTACACAAGTTTTCTTGGATTGGAGAGATAAACAGAAACGTGATAGGTGCTGTATGTAGTAGATTACCGATGCGAAAGAAGGACCACGTGGCTTAAATGTGGTTGGCTGGCAGGAATATGCCAAAAATATAAGTTCGGGAAAAATTCTGTCGGAAAACTACCAAACCCTCAATGGGCTTTATAGTTGGTTTGCATAAGAAATAGTAAATTTCCTTCTGTTAGTATTTTCAATTGTTACCAATTCAAACACAACGACTCCTTTAATTTTAATAGTAATCAAAGGTGCTTTCGTAACCCAGAAAGGTTATAATTTTGTCAGGAAAATTACGAATCACAACCAATTCTCATTTTTGCAATAATAAAAAGTAGCAATTTTGTTCCAGCACGTAATTAATTCAAGCAGAAAAAGGCTCAGTGGCTCTAAGGGCGGGTTCAAAGATTGCCAGAATTGTGAAGGGACCTATGCCTATTTTAAGTAGGCCATATTTATTTAGGATTCAAGTAAACACCTATAAATGTGGAATTAAGCAAGTAAAAAGCAATATTTCTTTTTACGTATTCTTCAAGGACGGTATAAGCACAAAACTGAAAGTGAAGGTCCTCTTGCCAGCCTAAAGTAATTGCTTTCCTAGTTGCCGTAAACTATTGGACTTATGTTGAGTTAATGTTTTCGTTTTTATAGAGACGTCGTTAAGTCTGCCATAAAAAGGAATCATTTTTCACAACGGAATGTTTTCAACAATCTTAATTTATTTATAGTTACGTTACCAATGATAACCGAAGTTGAGTTCAATTAAAGCATTCCCCGTTTATTTCCCTCAATACTTCGTTTGCGAGTTAAGGAGAAGTTAATGGCCTTTGCCGTTTTTGCAGTCAACAGTCTGTTATGCATATTATAGTAGCTAGACAGGGCATCAAATAACAGTAGAGTTCAAGCTTTCCACCAGGTTTCCAATGTCCATTCTGTCCCCTTTCTACGGTGCAAATATGAATAAGTACACTTCTACTCCTGTTAAGAATAAACTTTTGGTAAACTAATAGTAGTAGTAGGGAATAGTAGGTATCTGTAATTTTTAGCGTACAAATTTTTTTTGTACAAGAAAACACAAGAATTTTTAAAGAATACAGATTCACTTCATGAAAGTTTTGGAAAGATGGGAAATGTTAACATTGTAAGTCTTCTAGGCAACAATCAGCGTTCCGTCACTTTTAATTTTTATAAAAATGTTTATAAATTATTTGTTACAAAGTTCTACCGGAATGTTTTGATTTGTACTATTTCCACAAAGTTCCGAAAGAACTTTTCGCAAAATAACTTTTCCTTGTTGGAAATTTTTATGTTTTGTTATAAAATGATAAAGTTAAAAAATGAAAAGCTTATTGTTATTTTCACAGAAGGAACAGACAGCAGACAGCACTTATTGCAGCTAAGAACAAAATTCTCTCCAATTGGCCGAGAAAACTGTATGCATCCAAGTACTGCATGAGTATCTACTTAGTTACCGGGTGGGTTTAACGAGATAGGTATAGCGACAGGATACCTACCTGGTACATATAGATAGTGGATAGTAGCTGCTAATTGGTACTATGGGTAATGGGTAGTAGCTATTACGTACTTCTACTGCTGGTTCGAGGTAATAACAGTTTTGATTCAAGCCTGTTCAAGTATTGCTGATATCTCGTGAACTAGATCAGATATCAGTACGTGAGGAGTCTCAAATGAAACGACGACATGACTGACTTCTACACGGTACTGCAATAAAATTTAGTAGTTTCCGGGCGAGGAGGTGTTTAAAAGCGCAATAGTAATGTAAGAAGACTGACATGTAGAGGTTAATAGCCGTAACATAACAAAAGAAAAACAACGAATGTCAAACATAAACATAAGAGAGCCACAATGACATATTGACATAAGCAATACTAAACCCTACTTTGATAAGACGAATTTGTTTTATCATAAAGACAATTGTAACCATGATCACGTTTGCCTCAAAATTGTCCATATTACACCTCCAGTTAAAAATATCCGCAGTCAGAATGAGGTTATGTAGTTATGTCACCATGTCAGATGCGCTTTCAACTACACAGTCTTATGCTAACGAATGTTTAAGGAAGAATGAACTGTTTGGTTCCGAACTCCTAAGATATGAACCTTCTCCCGTCACCGCTTTACAGTATAACCAAAGCACTTGCTTCGTCCTGTAATCATTACCGTACAGAGCTTGTGTTTCCGCTTGATTCGAGATCGCACACATACCATTATGTTCCTTGGCTCCCAAGGCTTAAGCATTCAAGTGAACTGGAGTTACTAAATAACAAGTGCCACCTAATCCGGAGAGTTACCAGATAACACATGCTACCTAATACCGGGGGATATAATATCCCGGTATCCACAATAACGATAATAAACTGCTGCTAAATTGCATGAAGATTAATCAAATTTGTTATTTTTGCCCGTGGATCTATTACGCCAGATAAGATCTGACCAGACCAGACCAGACATGTGGCAAGTTTTTCTGCAGAACGGACCGGACCAGACATAAAATTAGTTTGAGAAAATTTCCAGTTTAAGTCCAAAGTAGTTTATATTGACCCAACGACGTTGACTATGTAAGCAAGGACATCAAGTTACGGTAAATTTTCTCTGATTTGAACACTAAAAACTTAACCTAACCGTGAGCACTATTCACAGTATTCATCTGAAGAAAACGGCAGACAATAACAAACAATTTTGTTGCTGTCTAGTTTGGCCTGGTCTACTCTCATCTGAAAAAATGTAGCCGCTGCCATAGCGACAACGACATGTGCGTTTATTTTTGTCACCTTTATCTTTTCTGGTCTGGTCTGTACTAATGTAGCCACGGCATTAAACGTAATTCTTCCGAATTATTCAGCTGAACGTTCTGGTTGGAACTATATTTTTAATTTTGGACGACCTTCCTTAAGTTCGTCTGTGAGCGAACGACGAAGTTGATGCACTGTTGTTGAAATGATAATCCACGTTGAAATTCGTAGTAAATCATCGCACGATTTAATTCCATTTTTGACTAGGATGGAATTTTCAAGTCACTAGAAACAACACAAATCGCGCCCGCAGGGCAAACCGTTCTGAGTGCGTATACCTTCAAAAATGTCAAACTTTACTATGGATATGTCATATGGTGCCTAGCAGCACCATTGTTGCCAGCTCAGGATACATAAATAGCAACCCTCGTAGTTCACGGCAGAATGGCGTATGTTCTAAACGTATTGAAAAAATTCCACGCTAATTTGACAATCCGTTTTCGAGATTTTATGTCCATCAGTACAAAACACGTAGTTTTGAGAAAAATGCTGTCAAGGAATTTTTTTCGTCTCAAGGTCCTGTCAAAAGGGCACTTGTGAACTTACCTCAGTCCGCGAGGCCAAAACTATAGAGGAATTCTTCGTCTTCCTCTTAAGTCTTTCTGTTTCTTCTCTTTCTATCCGTTCCTGGAAAACAGTCTCTCTTGTGGAGAGCTGTGCCCTGTGTTCAGCATGCCGAAGGCGAATTCCATCGTGAAAGTTCCTGAATCCGATGGACTGTGACCCAAGTCGAACACCCAGTACTTCCACGATTTTCAGTACACCCGAAAACCCATTGTTGAATGAAACTGTAGTAGTATATGTCGCGATTTTGATTATTTTCCTTCTTTGTACTTTGGGGCCAGCTGCCAGACAGTAGAGTTGCAAGTTTCATGTGAATTCTTCTCGATACCTTTAAAAGTTTTGGGGTCTCCATTTGCAATATATATTGTATATTTGATTCCGTGTATATTTTCCGAACGCTGAATCATTTCATTTACTCCGTCAACCTCCATCCTTCCCGTGCCTCTTTCATTGTTTATTGAACATTCATTTTCGTGCTCCTTCTCCTGTCACGAACCATACTCAAGTTACAAGGTTTCGCTTTCAAATATCAGCATGAAGGGCACCATCGTGATGTGTTCGCCGATGAGTGGAGATATTCCGAAGAAGGCGAAATGTCCTCGCTTACTCCATATTTCATTTTCTGACACACTTAATTGCCCTGACTCTTGTCCTGCTACAGCATTTTTCCGATTTTATTCCTCTCCAGCCATTTTTATGCTCTTATTAAAAATTGCTTCAAAAGCAATCCGCAAATTTTCCATCATATCATAGTAAGCGGCCTATGTCAGTGAGAGCACAGAACAGGTTTATACCTCGAATTCTCACGCCTAACAATTTCATCCGAACACCAATCATATATAATTGTTCTATTGGGTCCTTTGCGTCCAGGGTTCATTTCAGATGATCTTGAGCTTTATTTATCCAATTTCTTCAAATTAATCTATTCTTTACTCTCCTACAGTCAATTTACAAATAACACAAATAGTTTGAAAACTTTTACTTGGAGTAGTGAACCCTTAAAGGATTATCCTTCTGTTTATGTGTTATTTCTGGGAATTCCATGAAATCCTTTTGCAGAGGTTAGTGGACCCTTCAATCTTTCAAAATATATAAGAAAAAAATAGTTTTTTACCACCGGCGAAAAGGATAAACTTCCTTAAGATTGTAATACTGGGGAACCTCAATAATATCAGCAAGGGTTGTGATGGCTTAATAAAATGGAGTGTCTAGGGATCATAGATTGTAAATGAAGTCCTGTTTCTAGAGGACTGCTAGACTGCTATAACCTATCATAGGTTTCAGTAACGAGGGATGATTGTTACTAAATAAAGCTGTTTTTAAAAAGGCACCTTAACTTTAAATTTCATAACAACTTTTCCGAAATGGAATTGACAATATTTTCGGGTGTACTTTGGCACTGACTCAGTTTACCTATTTCTCTCATACTTAAACTTTTTACATTTGTTTTTTCAGAATTGCGTTCAAATACTTGTTTCAACCAAAATACTTTCAGTGCCAACCATTGATAAAAATAAAGCCGAAAAGTGCTTTATAAAATTTAATTTCAACTGATTCCTTTGGAAAGTTACAGTTATAGGT